>PNEQ01081885.1:0-30058 GCA_003012365.1 Medauroidea extradentata | reverse complement strand
GGCCCAGTTCATCGTAAGTCGGCCACAAGGTAGGACGTGCATCCCGGAGAGGGCTCTCAACTTTGTTTTCACTGATAGTAACTGCAATAGTAATTTGTATTTCTAATCATCTTTTTTCGCCCTCTTCGTTTACCTCGTGTTTTTAGCTCGTGCGCTTAACACCTATGCTCTTCAACTTAATTTCTCCGCCTGCACGTCCGGGCCGAGGAATCTACATTTACGGCCGTCGGCCGCCTCCGACATAGTGTAACAGGACTCTACTGCAGAGACTCATCTTTAGTGTGTGCTAATTTAATTGAACCGGCCTGCGCGCCGACTTAAAAGCCGTTTAACGAGAGAGTGGAAGTGTATTTTTCATTGTGTGCGTGACCACGTGGCGACCACTGTAACATGCTACCTGTGTGTTTGCAAATAAAACACCACTAATCAAGTAAGTCTGTTGTTAATTATTTAGTAACGTGTCAGAGCTGACTATCATTCTAGTCCTAGGGCAAGGGGTTGTGTGGGTGACCCGAAGAACCCACGTGATGAGTTAGCTGGTTTTCTCTGAGTGCTTCCACGTTGTAGCCATCAACCACAGCATCATCCACCACTGCAGGAAGGAGAGGACCGCCAGCCGAACAAACCACGCCCTGAATCGACAACACACCGTCCTAGCCGGGCAAACTGCTAGGTGGCACCCATTACGCAGTCCCGCACCATCTTCGCTTCATCTTACACCTTCCACAATTTTTAATAATCAGCCAACTTCCTCTCCAACCTAACTGAGCGGTGACATATATTTAATACAAACATGTCAATTGCACTTGATGTTCTTTCTCTAATGTTCAAATAGGAAATACGCAGAACTACATGCAATGATTCGCTACCAACCGTACAAGCAATAATGTAACCCCTTGTTAATGTTGACTTATATGCAGTAACAGCTAGTGATTTTTTTTCAAAGGTTAAATCTTTAGTGCTCACTTTATCGCGAATGACCTATACTATGAGTTCTACAGATTATTTTGTTATCATCTGGATAATGGATATTTACAGGATTAGCTTAAGAGAGTGCAATATTAAAACTATTATTTAAAACAGACTAATTAAGGTAGAACACCCAGGATTCATTATGTTAAGGAAATTTCTTACTAAAAAAATCTTAAAAGTAGAATATTTATACTGAGAAATCTATGTATAGATGAATTTTCCAGATTTCCTTGTTTAGAAACTGTACAAAAAATTAATTTGTGAATTAGGGCATAAAATGACACGTGTGTAATCGCTGAAAAGCCGACATTCCTCGATTTGATAGTACTGTATCCCTCAGTTGTATAATGTATGTAACGTATACAAAAACTTGTCAGTAAAAATTTCAAGAACACCAGTAATGCATAATAAAATTGTTAGAGAACCTACATTAATTTCCAAAACAATTTTTTTTTTTTTTTTCAAAACTTAGTATCCATGCTGTTAAGCAACCTGTTTTGGAGCTATCAAACCATATGTAGATCTTGACGTACTCTATACCCCAATTGTATACTATACACTAGCAGTCCCCCGCGGCTTTGCTCGCGAGTATTATTCGTAACTGATAATATTCACCTTAATTGAAAAACCTCTTTGTACACAAGATTGGTACTTCAGTCATCAAGTTTTAGAATGTCCAAGCGGCTAGTTGAACTAATTCTGCAGCAGGATAAGTAGCTATAGCTGTCCACGCGAAAATCAGTCTTAAGTTTGTCCCTGCCACTAACAGCGACTTCGCCTGGGCATTATTTATAGCCCTGCCTATTTGACGTTGTAGGGTAATTACAGACACCTAAGGTAAGAGGTTAATCAAATGAGAAACATCTGTTTACCCTGTGCACAACCATTGGTAACGGTGCCCTCAATTATATATTTTCAAAATATTCACTTTAACTTTATTGACATTGCAAAGTTTCAGTGGGTAAAGGTTTCGCGGAAATGTATTTGATGCCCCAAACCTGAGATTAGTGAGATGATATATCGTCGGTTTACAGCCAAAAGTGACAAAGTCAAAATGAGTTAAATTATAAAAATGCTAGGAATATGTATATGTTGTTCACGAACAATTGCCCAAGTTTAAAGTATATTCGTCTAATCGTACTGTTGTGTCACAGTATAGTGACATACCACATTTTTGTTAATATCTACAATTTAATACTGTTTTTAAACAAAATAGCATTTATGACTTAATCACTTTTGCAGTATACCGACGATATGTCAGCTGATATTGTAGAGGAACCTAAGTGGAAAGCGAACTGCAATTTTACCCCTTTTAAAGATTACATGTAAATTGCACTAATTCGATCTGCCTTGTAGTTTTTGTGCGTCAGAATTGAACGTTTGCACGCAGCTTTTAACGGAATTCGAGCCCAGAACCTCCCGGAATTTAGACCTGAGTGACAAACAATTGCGTCACGTAACGTCGAAATAATTCATGAAAATAAAATTTATTGAAAAAAAATAATATCTGTGTCCTGGGCTCATAGAGGTTGTACAATACCACGTCTCGATAGCTTACTGAAGTGAAACTCCAGTATAAGGTGTTTCTCGCTGCTCGTTCCTGCTTTTCTAATCGTCTGCCTTGATTATTGACCAACTAAGTTTTATTCTTAATAATCACGTTTCTTATAAAGAAAAAAAATTACATACGTAAGCATCACTGACGCGAACAACGCCTCAATATCGCTACTTTTTAGATAGATATCGTGGGTTTATGGAAAACAAATTTTGTGCTTTTTCACCCTTTTGGGTGTCGAATTTTGAAATATTTTAAATTTACATCTTAGACATTTGTATAAGTATCCAACTGAAGTGTAAATCACATCGCTAGCCCGTTCAGTCGAATCAAAATCGATCATTCGCTAAAAAAACACATATCACCCCTGCACAGTATTGAGAAATCGAATTTCGAAAAATCTGTAAACGGTTTTGCGATAATTTCTGTAATCATCATCCTGAAGCAAAAATTAATTATATATCTCAACGGGTTCGATAGATATCGAGGATTTATCTAAAACACGTTCAAGGTCTTTTCACCATTTAAGAGAGTAAATTTCGAAAAACCCTTGAATCACGTTTTAGAATACTTTATTGGTATCTCGTGGACGTAAAAAACACAATGTTAGCCCGCTGGGTTCAAGATATATCGACAATTAATTGAAAACGCTTTTCACCACTTTTCACCCCTTTTCACGTCCTTAGGTGGCGAATTTCTAAAATTCCTGAAATTGCTTTTTAGGTATTTGAGTAAGCCTCAGTCCTAAACAAAAATCACGTCTCTATATAAAAAACTATGGGATCGATATATGTACAATGTGAGTCCAAAACTCATATTACCCCTTTTTTAACCAGTTTAGGGCCGAATTCGGAAAATATATTTTAAATGGTACTTGGGATACTTACAAAAGCACCATTTTAAAGCAAAGAGTACTTCGATATCTCGATTGATTCAATAGATATGGAAGGATAATCAAAAACACATTTCACGTATTTTCACCCCTTTAAATAAAAATTTTCGAAACGATTTTGAGTCCTGTCATAGACATTTGTAAAAGTAATCAATTAAAGTTAAAATCATGACGATAGCCAATTGTGTTTCAAAGATAAAGACGATTCTTTAAAAACACATTTTGCCCCTTTTTACTGCCTGGGGGTCGAATTTCAAAAAAACCTAAAACTACTTTTTGAGTATTTACGTAAGCAATATTTTGATGTGAATATCAACTCTCCAACCCGAAGTATTCGGTAGATATCGATAGTTGATTGGAAACACATTTAAGGTCTTTTCAGCCCCTTAAAAGTTGAACTTCGAAAAATCCTTAAATTGGCTAATATGCATTTTTACGAGTGTCCTATTAAAGTAAAAATCACCATGATTGGCCGTCGGGTTCGAGCTCTATCGACGTTTCTTCGGAAACACATTTCACCCCTTTTCACCCCTTTAGAGGTCGAATTTCGAAAAATCCCTTCTTAGTGCTCGCTTACGACCTGAAGGGAACCCCCACAAAAAAAATTCACGATTCTAGGTCCAGTGGTTTGGGCTGCAGTTTGATACGTCAGTCAGTCAGTCAATCAATCAGTCAGCTTTCATTTATATATATATATATATATATATATATATATATGTAGGGGTCAACAGAGTGAATAAAATAAATAAAAATAATCCGAAACAAACACACATTTCACAATACAAAGTTTAAGATGTGAATGTACTTGCTTGCTGCTGTCCCACTAGTGATGGTGATTGTTCCTGGAAACAACACGGGCAGTACAAAAAATTGTTTTCTCCGTCAACTGCTGCACGCAAAAGCACGGAGTTGATAGATAACTATGCACTAGAGAAACAATTCGAATCCTGGGTGTTCTTTCTAATTCAAAGAGTGAATGACCTAGATAACAGGAAATGTAATCACTTCCGGTAATCTAGACACAGCCTAGAACTATGCAACCATAGAGTTGCAGGGCAGGAGGGGAATAGAACGGACAGGAGACCTACTTTTAAAAAACTTAAAACAATGAAATATTATATCCTGCAAACAGTATAAATCTTGTGACTTAAAGTGAAATAAGCAATATTAAAAAAGTATATACATTCACATTAAAATACAGTTACGTGTTACTTAGACAAATTACTAATCTGTAAACACAATGTTTACATTAACATAATGTGAACAAACTGTTACCACTAAAGGTGTTTGTAAACACTTGAATGTTCAGAAATGTATCGTTAAATGTCGACCGTGTTGTGCTGTATAAATGAATATCTTGATGAATAAATACTCATACTTGTAAGCAGTGAAATTGTCTCGACATGAAAGTAGCAAAAGTGCATTGTTGGGCTGAACATCAGCTTAATTTCATGCTTCAATTGAATCTTGTAGCCATGCGATCGCAAACTTTTGTTTAGAACATTTTGCACAAAATCCAAACTGCGGCACGTTCTTCATTTTTTAGGCTGTGGATACAAGATATCTAGTCTAAATTTAAATTATTCAATTTTTTCTGACATTTTTGCTTGTGCTGGTGTTTGTTTTTGTATGGTATCAGTTTCGTGGAATTTTTTACCCTCCGACGACTAATATATCTCTGTTATGGTACATGTCCCACGTGACACTGCAAGGTGGGCCTGACGTCACACTCGCTCTTGCCAAGATCTCAGTGTCGGTGTGTGACTATGGACTACCCTCAAAAAACTTTTATCATTACATTAGCATTTTACACAGTGTTTCACCTAACACCCTCAAATAGTCTCCATGTGCTATACAATTATGAAATTGTACTGTTATTTTTTATGATCCTGCATTTACAATATAATTTCAAGCATTTTTGGAACTTTTATATTAAATACAGGAATTAGTTTTACAAAATTACTTATAAAACCTTAATTTCTTATCACAGCTTTCTGATATTCTGAAATTTTATAAACTAGGTGGGATGCCTTGATTTAATGAGGACTCACATACAAGGTGTCTACTCAACCTACTAACCTGAAAAAGTCAGAGAAATTTCCAACTGCCAGATGATGCCTTTATCCTTATTAGTCGAAAGGCACAGATAGGGTTAGTGGGTGTGCTGTTTTATTTTGCTTGAACTTATAACACTTGAAGTTAATATGTCACAAAGTTTTATTTTTTGTTGTAAATAGCTATTATTTTAATGGGCGCACAGCTACAGTGGAAGACTTCACTAATTCATCTGTTCTGAATTATCTTGCTGAGCAAATTGATGCAGTGATGACAACTGTAAGGAAGAAGAACTCAGATATACCATTGTGGTTGAGTAAGTCTTACCAAGCCACTACAGTTTAATATGATAAATTTCTGTTATTAAACTTAACAAGCTGACCTAGTTTTTGCTTTAGACCTACTGGGATTCAATTTACAAAAAATGCATGTATAACTGCATGTGCTTGCAAAAAAAGGTTTCGCACTTCATCTGCATACCAGGTAGGTTACGTGGGTTCTACGTTTCTACGGGTTCTACGCATAAAGATATCATATTTTTCATGTCCATTTTAAAAAAAATTGCTAAACTTTGTAATTCAGATTTAAATAAATTCAAGAATGTTTTTAAAAACAAAGAATCTATATATTTTTTTATATGTACGGTAGGAGATGTAGCCTCCATCATCATTATTCATTTTTTTTTTTTTTTCAGTTTGGTATGTCTGTTTCATCCGCGTACATAAAACTGTAAATTGCAAACTTTGACGTTTACAAGTCATTACGCAAGAACTATGATATTAAAAAATTTCATAACAGCAAAATTTAGTCTTTATTCATGTGTCAAGTAAGAAAATAAAATTTGGTCGAAATATAAAAATTACATTGAATTGGACATTAGATGAGACAGAGTTAAATAGTTGACAAAACACTATTCTTGTAGTTAAGCATCTAGCAAGGTGGCGCAAAGGTAAAACATTGGATATACATCCTGGAGGACCCAGATAGAATTCCCAGTTCTGGCCATCCTGGATTAAGTTTCGTATGGTTTCCCAAGAGCACTTCAGGCGGATGCTGGGATGGTTCCTTAACTGTGGTCATGATAGATTCATCTTCCAGTTCTTGTCATTGTGTGCAAGTATGTGTCTCGCCAACTCTATGACCTCGCTGTCGATGAGACGTAAAGCCCAATAAAAAATTAAAATTAGTTGTATTTGAACAGAAATTAACAGCGTTGTTCTGGAGAAGCAATACTTACGAGACAAACACTGAACATGTTTTCTTTTAGTCTGAAAATGCCTGGGCTAGTAGTTAAGCATTAAATTAAAGTCTTGTGACAGTTACTGTAGGTACGTTGTTAGAAGCACACAGGGGAGAGGAAATTTAAAAAGTTACAGTCAGCTCTGTTATGATGAACAGCACTAAGAAATTCAGATGAGTAAAGTTGAGATCTCCCCTGTAGCCTATCCATGTCAGTGTCAATGCAGAGACGTGCGTAGACTGGAGTGACATCGGCCACTATGGGTGCTAGTGTAGTTTCACGACATCTGCTTAGAACTTTACTAAAGTACCCAATTTAAATACACGAAAATAATACTGCTCACATTACTACACATACATGTGCATGCCCTGACACTAAGCACGCTTTTAACTATGCATATGCAAGGTGTTAAAAAAATTAGGAGTGTTCCTATCCATAGGGTTGCCACCCTGTTAGTTGTTTGTGTTTAACTCGGGTGCATGCACGCTACCTGTTAAAGAATAATCAATCTTAGAGATAACAATAGTGAACAATGCAAGATATGAGGCGAAACGTGCTTAAAATTGCAGTGACCAGAATATTACTTACATAGTAGTTATATTTTGTGACACATTTAAAATATAAGGCATGACAGAGCATTGGTGTTTCTCTATTGTTGACTAGCTACACAAGTGATGCACAGAAAACACTTGCCTTTAAATAAAACATAGCTAGACCACTGTGCTGAACCTACACACTGGGTGGACAAAGAAGGCGGCATGATCTCATGTAATTTGAGGACTGACATTTCAGTGTTTGAGCTTAAGAGCCACACAAGATATTTCAAATGCTCTACCTCTGCAGGGGGCATGGCTGACGTGTATGTGCCTGGGCAATGATGACACTCAGAGATGGGATCTGAGAAAAATGGTATTATGAGTAGTGCTGGCTTACCGTACGAGCAGTCGTTACTGGGCTGGTAGTGTCCTTGACATGGATGTGTTTATACAGTGGCATCAGAGGGACAAGGTGCTGTGGTAGACTCCGTCAGGTACAGTGCCACAGAATAAATAAGTAGTAACAGAAGTGACAAGGGAAGCTTTTTCATTGTTGTATCGTACCAGCTCTCTGGGCGTACAGTATTATAAACAATTCCATCTGGATTAGAGACATTGCTTTATGTAACCACTTTTAGTGCTTGAGATACTATAATTAGTTTGAATATTAGCTTAATATTTAAAAATGATGAACATGGCAATTCGAGGCTCAATATGAAATAACAGCAAACACTATCAGAAGCGACGTAATGGGAGTTTTTTGACAACTGTTATTGTACTAGTCTCGGGGTGTACAGGAAAGTAAACAAAGGCATGTGGAATATGAGACATTGGTGTAAACAACTGCTTATATTTCAGAAATGCTGTAATTGATTTGTATCTCTTTTACATATTTAGAAATGGTAAATGTGACATTACTTATGTATCAATTTCCTCACGGGTAATAAAATAGGACCTACTGAACTGCAGTCTAACCAAACTTCTACGAACTCAGACATCATGATAACCCAAAGAGAAAACGAGCACGATAAAAATTACGTCTTGTAGCTTCTGGTACTACTTATTTATTCTGTGACAGTTCATTGATTCCTAACTAGCCTAGGCCTTCCGTACATGCAGGGTGTCGGCAGTAAGGTGACATGGCGACAAGCCCGTGATTCAAAGGCATGATTGCGTTTAATGCCAAGGCTGTACACGTTAAGAGACCCAGGAAGTCCACACGCCAGAAGACCTTAACAGCTGGCCCTAAAGTCCCCTCGTAGTTAGCACCTTCCCGAGGGCCATTGGGACATGCAGAAGTTGTGACATCTGTGTCTGGTTGAGTATAAACGCTGGTACAGGCATCCTTCGCTCAGGTCTATCTGCTGCTTGGTTGCAGTGGTCAGCTGCATGACACTTGTCTGGAGTGTTTCTGGGGAGGTTATGATTTGTGGTTTCTCTTTCGTTGCCACGCTTATATAGATGGGTGTTGCAGTGCCTGTGAAGGTGTCAAACTTTGATGAAGGTCAGTCAGGTAGTGGGAGTGTGAGCCTGGAGGCACTCTTCAGTTAATTTTTTGCTCTGTCGCTTGCTCGGCTATGCGCAGGAAAGCTCAAGGTGCCCAGATTCATGGTGCCATCAGGACGCTGGGTTCACCTCCACCTCAGACCATGTTCAGCCTTGTGTATAGTCGCGCAGCCCTGCTGGTGTCAGTATGATGCCTTGATTGGCACCATTGTGGTGCTAGATGTCATCAGTGTGGTGGGTGGCATCAGAATGCTGGTCGCCGTCGGTTTGGCAATTTGTGGAGGGTTGATGCAGTGGGTGGGATGGATACCATGTTGTTATTAGTCGTAATACATGTGACACATAGTAACTTGGGCTCTGAACATTCTCTAGTTCGTTTACGTAGTGTTCTATCCTAATGATCCTGCAGAGTCCCTTTATGATGGCCAATAGGAATGTTGGTGTCGTGGCACTACTTCCTCTTGGGATCATTAATTAAGTCATACAATTTAAATATAAGATAATGATACTGCTCATGTTACTACACAAATGATACTGTTCATGTTACTACACATACGTGTGCATGCTCTAACACTATGCTATCAAAGGCTAGCTACACAGCTGGCACAAACTATAATGCTTGCCTCTGCTTTGTACTTTAGATACTGCTTGACCACTGTGCTAAACACACATTTTGGTGGGACGGAGAGAGGGGCATGATTCAATGCTACTTGCCGGCCCGCTTGGCTGTGTTTGGGCTTAAGAACCAGAGGAGGTACAACATCAACATAATCTTTAGATATTAATTTTCATAATGTGTTGTTAATGCATATGTAATCATAAACGTAACCCCAATCGGACTCGTTTCAAGGGCAAATATGGCAAGAATCAATATGCAGACCTAAAACTTCCCCTTTGATGTTTGTACTTTGTCTGTCAGCATGTTACAGATTTTTATTACTAATTTCTGACCTATTATCATTGCATGTATTTGATAAGTAATTTTCCCATGCAATGTTTCTGTATAAGGTACTACTGTATGTATGCTTTTGTGTTGTATGAATTAGTGATCTGGCAACTAATTTTTTATGTAAAATTGATTGTAACCGTATCGTTAAAATGTGTAATATGTTTTGTGAATGTCTTCTTTCTGCTATAAGGTATGTCCTATACGTTGCATTGAACCTGGACTGTATCTATCTGAGTCATAGTGAAGTATTACACTGCTAAATTATGATATGCCAGTCTTTGTGTACATGTGCAAAGTGAAACCATATTTATGCAGAATGTACACATCCACTCATTTTAATGGTAGTGAAATAAATTACAGTAATGCTTGTTTGTATTCATTACTTTCTAGACTACTGTACGTATTTACATATCGTAGATTTGCTGCACTCATGGCACATTTTTAACATTGTAGGTTATTTTTTTGGCACAGTTTTGTAACAGATATTCTTTTTTGGCACATCAATCCCTTACTTCATTCTAGAAAGTGTGCATGTAACCTGAAATTGCATATTATGAAGCATTGTTTTAAATATAAACAGTAGGTGATTTATTTTAATGAGTTCCAAATTGTAAAGAAATGGATTTTTATATAATATCATCAAAACAACATGAAATATAAACCAGTAAAGGAGTTTATTTGTCTATAACTTACGTTAATCACATGAAGTGCGGTGACTTGTTATGAAAACATAAACTTTTGTGGTCAGTTAGTTGGTGATGCGTAGTCCGCTCGAGGCCATTAAACTTCAACCTATGTGTTATGCTCCACGCACTATTGTGCGTCTCGACATGTCACAAGACATGCTAGTTCTTCATTTCCAAATACAACCGTCAAAAATAAAAATAAACACCTTCGTAAAACTGCAATTTTTTTCAAATTGTTTAAAAGTATTCAAAATAGACAGAGAAACAACTTTTATCATTAAGAGGGCATGGTACATAATTCAACTCTAAACTATAACTGCAGGATTCTTGAAGCAATTTTGCGAAAACTAAACAATAGCAATCCTAGACAATAGTTTAGCCAACGTTTTAAACAAAATTGTTTCCAGTGTTATGAACTTCTGAGGCACAATCTCTAACGCCGGAACCTCGAGCATTTAACTGCTGCGCAAAAGATCACGCATAACTAATTAGTAATTTTGGATAAATATTTACTGATAAAGTTTGGCAAATACCATTATCTAGGATTGTCATTGAGTATTTTATCCATGTTGGCTTCGAAAAAAGCATAGAAATCAATTTATGTATTCAGCGTTAATTTATCCACCACGCACTCTTAAGAGGTCGTGGTACATAATTAAACGCTAAAATAATTAATCTACAACTGTAGGTTTCTTGAAGCCAATTTGCGAAAGCTAAACAAAGCAATCCTAGACAATAGATATAGCAAACATTTTATACAAAATTGTTTCCAGTGTTACGAACTTCTGAGGCACAATCTCTGACGCCAGAATCTCGTGCATTTAACTGCAGCGCAAGAGATCACGCATGACGAATGAGTAATTCTGGGTAAATATTTACTCATAAAGTTGCCAAATACTATTATCTAGGATTGTCATTGAGAATTTTATCCATATTGGCTTCGAAAAAAGCGTAGGAATCAATTGATGTTTTCAACGTTTATTTATCTACCAAGAACTCTTAAGAAATACATATTCATACACAATTTTAAATAAGAAAAATATTTGTTTACACATTATTTACTATATCTCTGGAACATGTCACATTTGCACTTTGTTTACATTTCATGATGAAACTGAACTGGGTGTGTGGTGTGCGACTTCTTTATTTTTCAAGCCATACTTAATGACATCATGCCAGGATGATTCGTGCTGCGTCTGGATGGAGATGTACAAACAAATGCTCTTTCTTAAATGCTTTTCACAACGAACATCCTGTGATTTCATGTTAATTAAATTTTAACTTTGTGTTATTTGCACATTGGAAACCAAAATTACTGTTGCAGTAATTAAATTCGTGCTGTCAGAAGTTGTTCTAAATGAGGGATTAGTGTTTTTTCAAATCTAGACATACTCATGCCAGCTTCTTTTAATTGCATATACTACACCCACCAACCAATTACATGTTTATATCCATATCCATTCAACTCTTACATGAGACTCGGGGACTTAACATCTTCACAACAGGAATTTTTATTACACATTTTAAATCCTTCCGAAAAAATCAAAAAGTTAATTTATGTTGTTTTTGGTAATGTATCACGTATTTATCAGAATTTTTGTCTTGTGGCTGTAAAATGTGTGAAATATTCCAATGTGATATTCTAAATATAGTCAGTTGAACATGTATTTATCATAACTCATTTGCATTACTTTTCTCGTAATTTCAGCTTAAAGAAAACTAAAATACTGTATCCTGTTTACATTTGTAATATGTAATTGATATTAAGGTAATATTTTTTGTTTTAATACTTATTAGTTGATAATTACTTATTCTTAACAACACATAAAAAATAAGTGCAATAGTAAAACATGTGATAAAATTTTAATACGGGTACTATGGTAAGTTTTGAGCTGTACACTGTCATTTAGAAATCCAGTTATTGCTCTGATGAACACTTTTCTTCAAAATGCATTTTTAGGTCATATGTTTGCTGTAAGACGTATGAAATTTTAACATGTAGTTAACTTGTTTAACTTAAACAATTTTTTTAAAAAGTTCATTTTAATAGTGATTTAACTGTGTTGCCCTGAACATGTAAGTTAACTTAGATTGTGAATAAAGAAGTAAAGCTGACATTTCATCTCTGGCAAAGTCAAAGAAGTATTTGATTTTTTTAATCAATTTGTGTGATGCAATGTTTGTATTGCCTATTCATTTAGGTGTTTATAATAATATGTTTTACAGAAATGAATTTGAACTAAATGTTGTGGCATTCTGGTGGAAATGAACGTGGGATAAGTTTACAAAGTTTCTTTTGTATTTGTTAGAGAGAATAATTTAACTATAACAGACTAATTGCAATTTTTTTTGTAGACAAATAATTACAACAGGAATATTTGTATCATTGTTCTTCAGATTTACTTTGTTACAAATCCCTGAAATGTCTCTAATTTGATTGTTAACGTATATATCAGCATATTGTCCCTTGGTCTCTCGTCACATCATAAAACCCATTAAATAAAAGAAAAAAAGAGTAAATACCAGAAATAATTTGGTAAAAGGTGCTTGTTGGTCAGTACATAGATACAATTTCCTAAAAGTCTTCACTCCTCACTCATGTTACTTCCCCAACCTTCATCCACAAACTTCAGATTGTTTAGTCTCTTTGTTATTTGCCAATATCTTGCTAATGGTCATAACTTTTTCCAGTCTTATTAGTTTTGTTTATTTCTGTATTAGGTATTGTTATGTTTCATCCAAGCAGTTCTGAAAGTGACTCTGTAGAGAGCAAAACATACAATCTCCGGCCCATTATATATATATATATAAAACTTAACTGCTGAATAAACTTTTTACGTCTGTTTATTTCTTTTCAACATTATTTTAGTATTACAAAGATCCCTTTAAACACCAAAGATGCTGCGTAAACGAAACTGTGACGAGCCATCATAAGCAATTTATCTTAAACAATACCAAACCATCTTGGCCCACGTGTGACACATGCAGACGAGAATAGATTCTTCTCCAGCTGTGTTAACAAACGTAGCGAGACTGACTCTTGGAAGAAGGCGCGGGCCTTCCCCCTCAAAAGAAAAAACACAACTACCCTCTGTTTTCTAATTAGCTAGCTAGATCACGCCACCATTATTGCCCAATCCAGGCCTTCTGTACTCTAGCTGCATCTAAAAAAACAACACTAAAAAACACCTTATAGTGAGTGAGTGAGAGATTTTGGTCAGCGCTCAACATTGAGGTCTTTAGCGCTGTGGTGAGGGGTGACATGAGGTGAGTATAGAGCAGCGCAGGAATGAGAGGGCGTGGGAAACGGGAGATCCCAGAGAAAACCCGCCGACCAGCGGCATCATCAAGCACGATTCCCACATGTACTAGATAACTTACGGACTTCTGTACTAAATAAAATACAGTCATGGGTAAAGACTCCCCTCTTCCTTCTCTGCCATCTAACCAACACTGCCACAAATAAACATTTATTTATTATGATCACAACATAACCACTCATACGAACAAAAATTTACCAAGAATATGTTTTAAAATTATGCAAGAAAATATCTGTTTATGACCATTAGTTAATAAATATTGGTGTGTTACCAAGAGACTTCAAATCTGAATTTTGAAGGGAGAAATGCGGGGACGTATGGGATACCAAGCTTCTGGTAGTCGTCTACCGACGTAAAGTCGGTATGTATGGTTTTTTATTTTCCATGACACCTTTATAATGTTATTGTAATGGAAAAAGAGACAAGTAAACAAAGGAACTTGACTTCCAAAACTGTTCAGTAAATTGTGTGTCTGTTTACTTTTATTCTGGTGAATGATAAATCAGCTTTATGGTCTGTTTCAAGATTTCTAGAGTTTGACGTTTATGAAGGCTATCTTGTAAGCAAATTTTCATAGGGAAATTTTTTTTGTTGTGGTATGCTGTGCTGTTTGTCGGCTGAGTGTGTTTTTGATAGCGTAAGTGGCAGAGGGAAATACTGTTGTTCCATGGAAACGGATGTACAGCTCTCAAAAACTAGAATTCTTAGGTGATGTGTGTATGCTTATTTGTTGGTAGCTGAAACAGGCACAGCATATGGTGGTGGAGCACCAGGTCTGTCCAATGTGTTTGTGGCTGGGTTTTCATGGCTCGACAAACTGGGGCTGTCAGCCAGGCTTGGCATTGATGTTGTCGTCAGGCAGGACTTGTACGGTGGTAGTTACTCGCTGCTTGATTTGGATACCTTGGACCCAAACCCAGTGAGTGAGATCAACTCTTGTTGCATGCTTCTGCACTGTTTGGAAAATTTGTGGTTTCAAAGATATTTTGACATCTACTAGTGTGTTGTCTCTTAACAAATAAAAGGTGTGATGCCAGAACTGATGTACAGACATAGGTAAAGCACCATAAGTAATTCAGAAAGGGTAAATAAATTTTAGAAATATAGTTATTTTTGTTACCTCTTTTTTTTCTGGCACATCTGATAGTTCTTGCATAATTAACCAGACATGTTAATTTTTACTCAAAAGTTAAACTTCTCCTGGGGGCCGATAAAGTATTGCTTTTTGTGGGTGCAACACAAAATTTGCACCAGCATTGCATCTGGTTGCGCTGCATTGGAATTGTGTACTCACGTAATGCCATAGAGGACCCATTTAACTTGCTCTGCACTTGCGTTGCACTGCGTCTGTGCAAATAGCAGGTAGCGATATTTAATCGGCCCCCTGAACATTTTTTGATAGTTTACAGGTTTCATATGTACATGAGTTAATTTCATATGTACGTGATGAGCTAGATATGGTTTGTGTTACGCAACTTAGTTGTGAGAGAGAGGCCTATCTTGGAGCTCTTATTGTAAGGATTTACATACTAATTTATAATATATAATATATTGCTCAGTCACTTTTTAAAATATCACTTTCGGACAGAAATAATTTTCTACATTGAGAGGAGGGAAATATTGATACAGGAATTAAAATGTAGAAAAAGTTATGAGTATGTGTTTTTGAGTGTTATTTTTGGGCATAAAAATATTTTTTGCTTATAGTTTTCAGGGTATTAAAGAATCTAGTAAATGATATGTTGGTCGCACCAAAATGAAGAAAAATTTCAGTGTTGGCATATATTTAGTTTCCACAGATACTGAGCCACATGCAATTTTATATGTAATTTCTATAGACTTGCAAAATTCACCCATTATTTGGCATCAGACTGAGATTCATTGACCTGTACATCCTTGAACACAATTTGTGATGTCAGCCGCCAGTCCTTACGTATTGTAGTTTATGTATTTGACTGCTTTACATGCAGTTCGTCACTCTGCTGTGGAAATTTCAATAATTGCGCAGGAGCGTTCCCTGCTGCAAGCCAAAACATTGTATACTAATGAAAGACATCAAGAAAGTTGTAGCATTGCAGGACCAGGGTTTTTATTTGGTGAATTAATGTTATGTGATCGTAATTTTCTAATATAAGGTTTAAAATTGTAATTTTATTTCAGTGGTCTTGGTTACAGAAAGGGAGAGTAAAGATGCAGTTATTTAGTCCTGAATGTTCTAGATAGGGTGTAATGTTTGTTTATTATGGCCAGGTGGCCTAGGTAGGAGGCAGTAGCTTTGTTTTTCTTTTTATGTTATGGTTTTTTTCGTGGGAGTTTTGGCACAGTTTGTTGTTTAATGCGTAGTTTCTGATTGTGCCCTAGAGGGTTCTAGATAATGGAACAAATGACGAAGGTCACGCCACCGAGAACCAGCCAATGAGAGCACGGTGTGTGGCGCCCCTTCGCCCTTCGTTCTGGAATGTTTTGCCTCCACCATGTTAGAACAAGTCGTGACGCGATCCAGAGTGTTGTGTCTACTGCTGAACACTTGGCCAGTCCTAGCATGTCGAGCAGTCTGGTACTCTTTGTGCAACTGCTGACTCTGTTGTTTTCATGTTGCAACTGGCAGAATATGTTTTACATACAAGTGAGTCTGTCTGTGTCTCAGTGCTTTCTTTTCTCCTGGTAAAGATTAAGTGTGTAATAAAGTGAGCTCATTTATTTTTGTATAAGATTTATGAAGGTTTTTTTTTTGTGAAAACTGTTTGCCACAGTGCATGATGCTGCAAAAGTGCCAAACAGAAAACTGAACATTAACTTTAGTAAAAAAGGAGGAAATAATTAAGTTTGCCAAAGAGGAAAAGTTTAATTCGGTGTTCTTTTATGATTTTAGACGTGCCACAGTTGGATGTTGTTAAGCGTCGACCCACTATGCTCCAATTGTTATTTTTGTTAGCTGTGAAATGTCGTACAAAAAATTTTAGTCATATGTCCTATTGTTGTAAACATTGACTTTATAGGACTAATGCTCCTTTTGTAAAACCATTTCATGTGATCTGAAAAATAACTTTAAACATGCTTTACTCAGAACTAACAATTGGGACGTAATCAGTCGATTAAAAAACTTCATTCAATTAATAACATTAAATAGAGCCATGATAAGATTGAAGGCTTTTGAAAGACTTGCACTGCCATGATGGAGGTAGCAGAATTTTGAAAATGGAAGAGTACTGTAAAATGGCGTTATTAGAAACACTGATGTGAAAAGAAACAAAATAAGAAATAAATTCCTAGCTGACACCTTTTGCTTGAAAAAATTATTATTACTTATAAAACTGCTGTTTGTAAACTGATTTAACTTGCATACCTAAAACAGAATTTTAAAACAGAAATAATACCTAAAATTTAGCTTTAAAATTGTGTTCCTATTCAGCCCAGTGTTTCTAATCACCCCATTTTATGGTACACTTTAGTTGAAGAAGATCTTTACTCATTGTTTGTATAATAGTAGGGAAACAAAATTTAAATAGTAATTTGGAATACAGTTCCTAAGCAGAACAGAAGAAAAACTATCTTATGACATTTGATTACTGTAATAATGTAATCAATGGATGTTAATCCTTTTTAATTTTTTACTAGCTCAGACTTGTAGTGTGACAGGACCTGGTCCTATGTGTGCTGGACATGGAGGATTACTGGATATGGTTATTATTGTTTTTTTAATAGTAGCAGTCATTGTTAACTACAGTAATTTTGCACGGTGAATTATGAATGCTGCAGTTCTCACAACAGCAGTGTTGGGTAACTTGTTCCAATGAATGTGGCTTTAGTGAAACCGTTCTCAAATGATTATGAGAAGTTTATGTAATTAATTTACAGGATTGGTGGCTCAGTGTTCTCTACAAGAGTTTAGTGGGTCGTAGGGTACTGAAAACCCCAGTGCCATCGGGTGACGTCAGGCTGTACTGCCACTGTACACCACCTCATGCCCTGCTATCATCACAGAGTGGTGTCACTGTGTTTGGTGTGAACCTCAGTCCACATGAAGTTCATGTTCAGCTTGGAGGAGTTCTGCGGTTGCAACCCACTAGTTATGTGTTCTCCTACATTCTCACAGGAGAGGCTGGGCTACTGTCCAAGTAAGTCCTTCACAGGTTTTGTTACTGTACAAATTTTTTCAGTTGCAACTTTTTCCCGTTATGAGTAGATTATGCCATTTGCAGTTTTACTTCATATTTTCACAAGTTGATAGATGTTCTAGTACGTGTTCACCAGATCCACCAAAATTTCAGATAGGCCAAATATATTAACTAAACAAACTCAACAGAAACAGTACTTTTTGAACGTCTGGTGTATACGGTGGTAAATTTTCAAATACGCATATTCCTCTATCCATTGCTTTAGCTTGTACACCCTCGTGTATATTGTGATGTGCCAAAGTGTAACTGTTAAAGCACGCATTCAACTAGATATAAGTGTATATTAAGAAATGTGAAATTGAAGCATAATTTTAAAAAAGGACGGTCAAGGGTAGCGCTATGTTTGGCTCACGAGGAGAGAGTTTGACAGTTTGGTGTTTTCATTGGCGGGAAGGTGTTTCCAAGGGTTGTAGGGCACTGGAGGACCTTTTCCCACTAAAAGTGAGGTGTGAGAGACGTCATTGTGGTTTTGAGAGGGAAGTAAGTGTGTGCACGTGGAGAGATGTTGGCATCTCACCTGGCTACCTCGTTGATATATCTAAGGAACAAATCATTGATTAACTATCTGCAAGGGAGTGCGTACACGTCTTGCACATAACATTAACAATGAATATTTTAATTCACCTCAGTGAGTGGTAGATGTCGATACGTGAGATCAGATTAATAGAATTGTGTCACCATGTAAATTATAAAATTTCTGTGAAATTGATACCATCTGCCAACACTATTCAGATCGGCCTATGGTTATTTTTCTTTCAATTTTACTGTTTTAAATTGTACAATATGTGTGTAAACCATAATAATTTTATGCAGAATATTTAACCTTTTAATTAACTAGTGGGTTGTGATACTCACAGACTGTTACTTCTTGATAGTGACACACATACATAAGGACAAACCTAAACATAAAGCCATACCATACCAAATAAAAGAATGTTGGTCCAGTAAAGCATATGCACAGACACTTGAATTTTCCTACGTTTCAAAAGACAATTTTTTTTTATATTTTTTCATAATGATCATATCCAATATTAATAATAGCAGCTAGCCAATTCATTTTAATATTTTAAGTTAAATGTAATCTGTTTTTCAAATTATGTATTGATTTGTCAACAGATGTTTATTGTTTGTTAATAGCACTTGCAGTGTTGTGTAATATTTTGTGTTGTTTTAATTTTTAAAATTTTTTCCTAGGTCTGTTTTGCTGAACCACAGACGTCTTCAATTAGAGCCAGATGGCTCGTTGCCACCATTCCAGCCACTAGTGGTTCCATCAACTAGCCTATATATGCCTCCTTTATCTATGGCTTTCTTTGTAGTTCATGACACTCATGTACCTGATTGTCTGGATAAATAAAATTTGAGAAAAGTTTGTTAAATCGTTTTTTGTTTGTGGTTAGTTAAAGGCAAATCAGGAAATATTTTTGTGCATGGTTTATTTATTTAAGTTGGTTCTTTTTTAAATAATTATTTGTAGATTTAATAACTAAAAAATACACAAAGGACATCCTAACCACGTGGTCGTGGTACAGAACTTAACACTCACTAAACTGATAAATTCAGTTTGGACAGAGGTTGCAAGAGGTTCTGTAATTAATAACTTAGTGATCTAACGGTCACACCCAGAATACGATAATCACCGGAAATGGTTGGTGGCCAAACACTGTGATTCCACTACCTGAACTCACAGGTGATGGGATTAAGTTGACTACGTTGCATGGGCTACCGAACGGGCTAATGAGAAGGTTACAATGAAAAATTAATTAACAAACAGCACCACATATGTTTCCTTGACCTGAACACTGACGAATGAGGAAGGCAGTGGCGGATGGCCATTATTTTGAGCCTGGTTACCAAGCCAGTGTTCTGTTATACATGCAGACAAAATAATTAATATATGTGGAACTGCTACAAAATTATGCTACAAAAAAAGTATTAACATAAAATTATAATACAATAAAATATACCCTTAAAGTAAACTGTAACTATAGATCAAAGCTAAGTTACAGCAAAAAAAGAAAGAAAGAATAGATCACTGTAAAAGGAATTTACAAGTATTCAGATGATCTCAATAATTTAAATGAAACAGTAAGATGCTGGTGGTACTGGCATAAGTGGAAGTGAAGTCACATGAGTGACATAGTCACACCTGGTAATGACGGTGGTTAGTGGACACTACCGGTATTCATCACTGGTAACCACTTACATAGTTGCACAAAAAGCTGTGCTATGAAATTACTTAACTATTTATTATTTAGCACTGAAAACCTGATTCTACATGAAAATAACATTACATTTAAATTAGAAAGCACTAATACCACTGGTACACAGAACACAATTGGGTATGTGAACTCTTTATCACATCTTACATAGTGAGAGATGGATGGACTTGGGACAGTGTTTATTTTGTTTTGGTGGCCCTGCAAGCAGTCTGTAATTCTCGGTTTACTCTAGAGATGGCAATTTTCATAGTCATTTTGAGTGATTTACTCAGTAACATGGTATAATTTGTTATAGTTTTAATGAATAAATTGATGTATGTTTTCCAGTGCAGCCAATTTTCGTTGAGTGGTCGTTTTATGTATATATTTATATTTGCGGATACTGTCTGTTTAAAGGTAATGTAGTCAAGAGCATGAATAATAGTGTGGCACGTCCAGTCTCAGTGGTTGATCAAACATAAAGTGGCATAGGTTCTGACAACAAAGCGAGGAATTAAAGACAGCGGAACTTGAGTAAATTTGGGGTTTATTTAAAGTTGCGACATTTCAGACTTAGTCCACCAACTTTGAAATTGACTGCTGGGGCTACCCTTTGAGCGAACCGCAAAGAACATTTATTTTCACATGTTCAAATTTAATGAACGATGATCACATATACCTTTTACTGTAGATTCTGTAACCTCAGCTTCACATTTTAAAATCAAAGTAAAGAAATACAGTAATAACTACTATCGCGGACCCATCACTTTACTTAACCAACAGAACCCTATTGGTTTTATCCACATGCCAGTGCAGGACACGTGGCTTCGTTGGCCCCTCCCTCTACCGGCGCACGAAGGAGTCTGGAAGCAGCGGCCGCGACGGACGGAACGAGTGACGTGGCGCGCTTCGGGACTCTGATTCGTCCAGCGAAAATTACATAACGCGTGTGTGCAACTATCCGACCCAGTGTTCTACTTTGTTTTGCCATTTGGAACTGGCTCACTTAAGGCCCTAGGGTATGGGGGTGTGGACCGCGCCATATGTGTCCACGTGAGACGTAGTTTTCTCCAGGTCCTTGCTTTCCCCGATACGCAGCTGTTTCGACTCGCCAGGTGAGAGAGGGGCACACTGGCATGAACAAACCACGACCCACCGAGCCTCATGTTCCCGGCTACACGCTTAACCGGGTGGCGCCCAGAGCATTCCAACGCAGTTCCATTCCTATCTCACTCTCACCGGACACGGCGTCAATTTATAAAAAAGTTTTGAAAGGAGCAAAGAAGCTGTATGCTGAATCATTACTTGATGGAAATGTAAATAAAGTTAAAACACTGTGGAAAATAGTAAACAAAGAACCTAAACCTAAAATAAAATGTCAGGGAATAAAAAAACTAAAAACGGATAACGAAGAAATCACCTCACAGGCAGAAATTGCAAATTACTTAAAAAATTTTTCTTGAATTTTAATACGGAAGTACAAAATAATAATAAAAATGTCCAAACCTCCGAGACACTCATGACTAAAATAAAAAGAATCAACGTAGTCTTTAAAATGCATCCAGTCACGGAAAAAGAGGTAGAAAGAACTAAATTCTGTGTTAGATATGTACAGATTTGACATATTCCATAGCTATAAAGCTTATTCTTGTTAACAGCTCTATGGAATGAATATAAATAAATCACATCACTTAGTAATAAAAAATCAACTGACTTTTTTAACTTGTCATCCTCTCTAATCAAGAAGTGTGCAAAACAAATTTCTAAACTGCTGTCGCACATTAATGTTTCAATAGGTGAAGGTACATTTCCTGATAGAATGAAGATAGCAAAATTTATACCCTTACATAAAAAAGGAGATGCAACAATAGCAGATAACTATAGGCCAATAAGTCTTCTCCTGCTATTCTCTAAAATATAGGAAAAAATCACGTATGCAAGACTAATGAATTTCCTTGACAAGAATTGTATATTACGCAAATTGCATTTCAAAAAGAAAAATCAACGACCGTAGCTATGTATCAACTTGTTAAAACAATCCTCAATAATTTGGACTCCGGCTTACATGTATATGGAGTGTTCTGTGACTTGTCGAAAGCATTCGACCTTGTAAATCACAAGGTACTGCTAAATAAATTAGAGCACAATGGTAATATGGGAAAAGAACTACAATTATTCAGTTCGTACCTACAGTTACATAAACAGAAAGTTTTTCTAAAACAAAACAATATTGAAGCTTATTTTGATTGCGGCTATATAAAAAGTGGTGTACCACAAGGAAGTATATTAGGGCCATTGCTATTTTTAAATATGTCAATGACCTGTCTGTACAAATAACAAATTGAAATATTGTATCTTTTGCTTATGACACTAACTTAATTATAGCTGCAGAAACGTAAAGAGAGAACGGAAGATCAGCTTACAAATTTGAATAAATGGTTCAAGGCTAACTATCTAAACCTTACTATAAATAAAACTCAGTTTATTCATTTTGGTAACAAGAATAATAATGAACTCATACTAACACAATTTCAAAATCAGATAATTAACCAAATATAAACTACGAAATTCCTAGATGTTGACGTCGTCCCAAGCCCTAGGCCTGGGAAGTTAAGCCCATCCTGACCATGTGACAGGGTTTCCTCGGTGTGCTCCGGACCCCCCCCCCCTTACCACAACTCCAACAGTGCCGGTTAGTGCGGGGTCGTGTGCCAGCGACACGTGTGTGTTTGAATCGCCGCCTCCACGTGACGTCACAACACCCCACCACCACCAACTTCACCGCTTATCATAAAGTACTTATTAATGTAATCAGAAACTAAAATAAACAAACTGAGGACTGAGCTACGGCCAGCAATCAACCTGCCTTCAGCACGAGCCATTTTAATATTAAGACTTGTTTAGTTTTATTCAGCCACGTGGTCACACATTTCAGGGTCAGTGTTTTGTTGTATGTTAATTTTAAAGGAATGTTAATTAAGTAATTTGTCATCACCAGTAATTCTTATTATTTTTTATATGTCTCACCGCCACTTGACTTGTATTCACCTAAATTTCATTACCACTATTGTAACGGTACTTTAACGTGGTACTTGCCGGCTAGGAGCACGCTCGACGCCATCTTTGCTGCCCAGTTCATCGTAAGTCGGCCACGAGGTAGGACGTGCGTCCCGGAGAGGGCTCTCAACTTTGTTTTCACTGATAGTAGCTGCAATAGTAATTTATATTTCTAATCATTTTTTTCGCCCTCATCGTTTACCTCGTGTTTTTAGCTCGTGCGCTTAACGCCTATGCTCTTCAACTTAATTTCTCCGCCTGCGCGTCCGGGCCGAGGAATCTACATTTACGGTCGTCGGCCGCATCCGACATAATGTAACAGGACTCTACTGCAGAGACTCATCTTTAGTGTGTGCTAATTTAATTGAACCGGCCTGTGCGCCGACTTAAAAGCCGTTTAACAGAGAGAGAGCAAGTGTATTTTTCATTGTGTGCGTGACCACGTGGCGACCACTGTAACGTGCTACCTGTGTTGTTGCAAATAAAACACCGCTAACCAAGTAAGTCTGTTGTGAATTATTTAATAACGTGTCAGAGCTGACTATCATTCTAGTCCTAGGGCAAGGGGTTGTGTGGGTGACCCGAAAGAACCCACGTGGTGAGTTAGCTAGTTTTGTCTGAGTGCTTCCACGTTGTAGCCATCAACTACATCACCATCCACCACTGCAGGAAGGAGAGGACCGCCAGCCGAACAAACCACGCCCTGAATCGACAACACACCGTCCTAGCCGGGCAAACTGCTAGGTGGCGCCCATTTCACAATCCAGCACCATCTCCGCTTCATCTTACACCTTCCACAATTTTTAATAATCAGCCAACTTCCTCTCCAACCTAACTGAGCGGTGACAAAGTAATAGTTGACAGAAATCTTAAATGGAAAGAACACATTAAATTAACAATACACAAATTAAGTAATTCATGCTATGCACTTAGACCTTAGTAATACATTTGATAAAAACTATCTACACACTGCATACTTTGCACTTTTTCATTCTATTATGATATATGGCATAGAAATTTGGGGTAACAGTTGTAGTCATAATATAAAAATCTTTAGGCTTCAGAGGAAAGCTATTCGAATTATACGTAACGCGAAACCTAATGCTACATGTAAACCTTTATTCACCGACTTGAATATTCTTCCTTTCTATGGAGATTATATTTTTCGACCACTGTTACTCACTAAGCGTAACATAAATGACTTTACAGAAATGGAAAACTCGACCACTTACAAAACTAGAAACTTTCAAAAACTGAAACCTAAATGTCATAATACTACAGCATTCTCAAAAGGGATACAACACAAGGGTATAACTCTCTAATAAGCTACCTAAAAATATCACGCTAATCAAAAGTGATGTGCAGTTTAAAATAGAACTTAGGAAGTACATAGCTAATAGAAAAATATACTCAGTCATTGAAGTGCAGGGCTTTTAATGCAATTGTGACCCCACACCAACTAAGTTGTACTATGATCAGCTCACAGCTGACATTATTTGTTATTTATTGAGTAATTTTAGTCTATATTTTATTTTTATCTAACTGTACTGTATAGGGTCAGGTACCCTAAATATGATACAAAATTTGAAAATTTGTTATATCCTGTAAACCAAAAGAAGTATCTTAAGCATAAAAATTGCATTAAATTGGTGAAGTAAGCCACTAACAAATGAGACAGTATTAGATTGATCACTGGTATCAGTACAGCCACGAAAAAATAAAATTGCTGTATCATTTTTTGGCTTTGAAATCCTAAAAATGATACACTAGTTCCAAAATATGATACATAAGGGATTTACCATAATACACTGCAGATAGCAACTTGGTGCCATAAAAATGAGACACAGGATGTAAAAATGATACACAAAATACCTGGTTTTTTTTTTTCATACAACTTTATTTTTAAGAGACACTGAGGACATTAAACCAATATTACAACCACCATCAAAATATTATAACAAATCCATTTCATTTTGTAAGTATAAAACGTTAAGTTACACTGTTTGTAAGTGTCTCAAAAATTGCTTGAAGTCTTCATATAGGCCTAGCCCTAATGATCACTACTTTTTTTCACAGACATCAACTGGACCTCCAAACACAAAACAAATACCGCGCTTTAGATTTCCTACACCATTTGCAACATGTGGAATTGGTAATTTCCCCACAACATCTGTCTTTTTTATAAATGAAACATCTTTCTCATTTACCTTAAAAACCATTTTGTCAGTGTCTACTGACTCTAATGCCATGACTTCCAAATCACTTTCCAGTACTCTGTGTACTGTGCAAACATACCTATAAGAGTATGCATTCCTCTTCCCTCCTTGAAACCTAGCCAAGACATAATCTCCTTGTACCACCCCTTCTGGATCAGTCATGGTAACAGGATCTGGAGCGCACTCTTCAAAGAGATCAACATCTTCATCGCCGTCAGTACTCTTCAGTGAAACGTCATCTGCTTCTGAATCCGTCTCTTCAATTTTCTTTATTTTCATAGGTCTACTCTTCTTACTTTTGGTCATGGTTTTCTGTTTAGGCCTGGACCTCGGATGCTTTGGTTTTTCCTCTTTCTTTTTTACCTTTTTCCTTCTCTGCTATCAATTTTCCATATTATTCCGAGGTTATTACGTGAGACAATGGGTCTACACGACTACGTTTGACCACAGGTTTGTCAGTTTTTTTTATTCTGTCAAGAAGCAAACTCTCAAAGCTTGCAGAAGATTCGTTACTACAAACTGATGCAACACTCCTCCTTCCTGAGCAATGAGCCATCTCTGAACAAGATGGAATGGAGTTTTCATGTAAAACTATACCCTCATCTTGCTCACAAATAGGATTGTCACTGTTTGCAGGTTCCAACACTAGAGAAACGTTTGGCGTTTCCAAATTACTGGAAACGTTTGTGGGTTCCAAATCATCTGAAATGTTTATTGGTACCAAATCATTAGAAACATTTGTGACTTCCTGTAGGCCAACATCTACTGTGTTCTGTGTAGTTATGTTATATCTCTGTAGTTTGTCAGGATCGAGCCGATGAACAGAATATTTTGTTCGGTCATAGGGGCAAATTCCAGTTGCTTTAAGGCCAGAAATTATGTTCTTTGCCTTTAAAGCATCTGGCCATACTTTGCAAACCAGATTCACAAATTCTGACTTTGATAGTGTCCTCTGGTTACTCCTCTGCCATTGAATTAATTCTAAATTCCAAGAATCCTTAAATGGTTTAAAACTACATTTATATAAAAGGTTGCAGATGATCTGTTGTGTGTGGAGGAAGTTTCATAATAGCAACATTTTCATTCTTAGCCTTTTCAATCACAGTAGGATCCAAATGGCTAAGGTGCCCATCCAATAGCAACAACAATGGTCTTTCTTTCACTACACCACAAAAATGATTAAAATAACTGGAAAAGATGGATGCTGTCATAAAACCATTGACTGCGTTAGAATAAAATGTTCCAGGTAAATCACTTGAACCTTTCCAGGAACTCCATAAGTGACTCCCCTCAAAAATAACAAGTGGTGGAAGACAGGTACCTTCAGCAGACACACATGCGAGCACTGTTGTGTTGTCCTTGCCAGAACCTTGTATGTCTCTAAAGAACTTCTGTCCAATGCCTGCAACAGCACGTATCCTTGTTGGATCTACTGAAAAATAAGTCTCATCCAAATTCCAAATTTTCTTTGGATTGTCTTTAATATCCAACTCTTCCAGTATTGTCTGAAGTTAGTCATAAAAATCATAAATAATGAACGCATCACTTGTGGCTTTCCTGCGATTTGCTTCAAGGGTTTCTGGCTTCTTTAGTGTCAAAGAATTTCTTACACAAAAATTTCTAAACCATTTTGCCCCAGGTTTACCTTCTTTGAAACGAGTATTCAAACCATTCCGTTCTACAAAGTCTTGAACAACCAACATAACCTCAGCTCTAGTCATTGGAAACACCCACTTTGCAAGAGTCTATAAATGTGTTGCTAGAGTAGTTTCCTGCTTAGCAGTTAAGTCTGTCTTTCTGCCCTGAACACCTAAGTGGGTGCCATTCACTTTCCTATGCAAAAACATTTTGTCCATTTTATATTTTGATGCTACTTGCCGTAGTGATGCTCCCTTTTTTACCTCTTTCACTGCTGAAATAACATCATTTTCAGTGAATGGTTTTTCTTTTTTCTTATATAAAGATGACATTATTCTGAAACAAAAAAAAATGTAAACAAAGTAGTTTACAAACACATGCATTCACATGTTGAGGTTATGGCCAATCAATTACTCACTGATAAAAAATAATAGGACCAAGTCCATTTTCTATTTACATTAAAAAATGGCAACAGAGACTTACCTTTTTAAACTTGAAAATAGGTAGGTTAATGCAAGAAGAAAACCAGATTTTTTCAACTAGACCTACAGCAATACTTCAGAAAACTCATGTGATTCAACCATGACAGTAGATTGTAAGGTGGTAGTAATACCAACCTCACATAACTAACCAAGACTACAATACGTAAACCACAGCCACCAACAGCTAAAAAAACACATTAATTAAGATAAAAACTGCATAGATTATAAAATAAGGGATTTTTGATGTATCATATTTTGGAATGACCTGTATCATATTTTGGGAAGAGTTGTATCATTTTTTAGGCACATTTTATTTTGGATGATAGTCAGTTATCATTTCTCTAATAAAATAATATCACTACACCAGTAGATAGCTGTTTGTTTTCTGTTAATATACAATAATTTATCATATTTATAAAGTCCCAAATCTAATAGGCATGGCAAATCTTCTAAAACAATTTGCAAATTAAAATGTCATTGAAATTATCGCACCTAATATTATAATATTTTTTACCCTAAAAACGAGGTCTACCAGGGGCGTCATTTGGGGTCTACAAAGGGGGGGGGGCAAATTCCCCCCCCCCCTGGATTTGGAATTTTTGTGTATAAATATATTTTTTGTATTTTTTAATGTAAATAATGCTAACTTAAGGACATTAAACTGAAGTTTTATTATTAAAGTATCTAATTTATACATGCTTAATTATTAAAAAAGATGCAACAAGGTCACTGTCGTCAGAAAACAAAATCTTGCCCCCCCCCCCATGGAAAAACCTGAAATGACGCCCCTGGGTCTAACTTCTTTAAGAATTCGGTTGAGTGAGCCTGAACGATAGTAGCATAAACTTTTTTTTCCTAACCTACCCTAACTACTAAGTTATGTGTGAGGCCCGGGGAAGGAGCGGGACTAAGTGCGTCTCAGGGCTGAGCCCCATACGCCTACTAGGGGGAAGTTTCATGCAGAGGAGGCATGCATCGCGGCAGAGAGGGATTGGGCATACATGGCCGCAATTGGGGCCATGCCTACCTCCCTAAGTGTACCTATAGCTAAGCCATAATCTAAGAAGAGAGAGGGGAAAACCAGCATAGTACCGTAAAAAACCCTCTCGACAGAATATGAGTGTAACCACTCAGCAGTTACATGCATTAAAAATAAAAATGGCACTGGAAAAGCAGGAAGGTCCAGGTTGTTAGTAGAGTTGTGAAGTAAGAGTGAGGCTGGGGGGGGGGGGGAAACTGTATTAATTTTCTTTATTTCCTTTTATTTTCATTTTAGGAGGGCGCTGGTTTTAACCAGGGCACTGCGGGTAAGCACAATGCCCTGGTGGAGGACGAGGTTTAAAAGGCGCCTCGTCCCCCTGTATCTCCAGTAGATACCTGAAACATACTTAAAAAATACATAAATTAGTACACTTAACTAGCTCACAGGCAAGCCTGATGAGCTAGCATTAAATTAAAATATATAAGCGACTAAAATAATATGTTAAAATGACTAAAATATAACGTTAAAATGACTTAAATATTACGTTTTTTGGACTCGTGCTTAGCACTGAAATATCTGTGCAAGCAGGAGCCCCCTGATTGGCTGTTAGTGATCCTGCCAGCCAATCGTAGCTTCAGCCAATCACAGGCCTCCGCCGTTCCGGACCGACAGAAAACACCACGGCTAACCTACAACTTGCAATTTCTATAATTTAAATGTGTTAAATTGTGAGTGTACAGTATAATAATTACCTAATTAAGAAAATATAGCAATGTAATTTCAACAGTGGCGCTGCCACGTGAGCCATAGGCTGTACAGTGTATATTATGCCATTTGCTGTGAAATACATAGTGCTTCGCAGTGTTATTTTCGTGGAGAAAATCTTGAAATCTTGAGAAATATTACGTGTTACCCCAGGCTTGTAATTGTTTTGTGTATTTGTGCGGCTCCTGCCATGCATACTCAGGCCGGTACTGGGGCTGAAGGCTTCCAGACGGGCCCAAGCAGCATGACAGTGACGTGCGCTGACACATATGCATCTATCAGCGACCGTTGGCGCATCGCAGTGGTGCCACAGTAATGGTGTTAACACACCCAACTCAGCAAGCCGACCGACGGCGACAACTAGAGGGCTACCTTAATATCCCCATGTGGGTAGTAACAGAACGAAAGGAAGTAAAAGTAACCACCACAAAACCATGCTCAGGCAACACACACACCTGTAGCACCCATCGAGGAGACCGGGCAGTGGTCGTTTCTGTGGGCATTGAGCAGTTGCTGTACACAGCGTGTTCAATTGCTGAGACACCAAGGTACGGAAACAGACTGTGTGACGTTGGGAGAATATGGGATGAGTGCAGCCACATTTCGGAAGGTTCAACGGCCCTAATAATACCAACTTTGTCGCGAGACACGGGAAATAGCGAAGTTAGGAAATCATCAGAAAGTATCAAGGAAAGGTTCGCCCGAGTCGCCACCGCGACTCAAGGTGACAACTGCATGGAGTGATAACCGGCGCCGAGCGCGCCAAGTGTTTGTGTGTAAATTCAAAATAACCCAATATATAATCTCTTGTAGTGCAACTAATAAAGT
>PNEQ01081877.1:0-15021 GCA_003012365.1 Medauroidea extradentata | reverse complement strand
CAGGAGTAATTGTGTGCATAACTAATTGTGTTGTGAGAGTTCTAGTTGATTACTGTTTTGTGTATTTCATAGCTTTGTGAGCTATTAAATCCAGTACTTAATTTAACTCTTTTATTTGTAATTATAGACCTCTATCCCAAAGAACTCATGGGAATTGCCCACATATAAAGTTTGTGCTCTCAAACTTGTAACAATATTAAGATTTACACACACACATATATAGTCCGCTTAGCTTGAAATGCCAACAGCTATGTAGTTTTACGCGGTTATCACAAAACAGCCAGTTCCACTGGAAAGCTCATCGACACGACCGTGAAAGAAACTGACAAATAAGGAAAAAATAATGACCACGTCTACGTAGAGATAAAATTATTTGTAAATCGCAAAACATGGGTATTTACCGGAGACCGTGCTGTATCATCTCCAAAATGTCAGTTGTTCCTTCGTAACTAGCAAAAATATCCTGATCCCAGTTTGTGATACTGATTCAAGGCAAAAAATATCTACGAGGGAAAAGTCCTTTGAGTGCTTCTGCGAAATCATACTGTTATCAGGGATACATCTGTTGAGATGTCTAACGCAAGTGCATTTACAAATATTTTTCGAGTCTTCATATCAACAGAAGCGGGATAAAATTACATAGTCAACTGCACAATTATTTTCCTGAACTTTTTAAATACAATGTGAAGATTTTAACTTTAAATATTGCGTCATAATGCTAGTTTTTAAACATAGGCTAAAATTATATTTTATCTCAGATATTTGTTCAACTAATTGCATTTCCGTAAAATATGTGTTAAAATTTCAACCTCCGGTCGCTTTAATCAGGTTGATTATACCGAACTATTTTTCTTTGAATGATATCAATAAAATATTAATATAATGACGTCCAAACGGCTTTAAGAATTTATGTGAAAATTCTTTATTGTTTACTTTTGTATTTAATGTTCGCTATGACCTATACATTTCAATATGGTAATATACTGTATGAAAACCGTTTTAAAAAGTATAAAATAATTTAATTAAAACTATCTTGATATTTTTGTGTATATTATGGAGTTACTTTAAAAAAAACATTTATTAGAATACCATTTCACTTATTCCCACAAAAAATTATAAACTATGCTAGAGATATATTTTGTGCTAGAACGTCGTGTTCCGTTACTAGTTTGAGACGATGACTCAGAGATTAAACATTGGACTCGCATTCATATTTGGGTTTCCCACCATTTATCTAAATCGCTCCAGGTGAATGCTTGGAAAGTTTCTTTTACATAGATCATGGCTGGCTATTCTCCCAGTTCCTGCCGTGCAGAGAGAGGACGAGAGAGAGAATTATCAATTTCTTGGAATGTTAGCCAATCGTTGCCTTACCCGGCGGGGTAGGTCCCCGGACTCTCGCATGTGGGAACCATGCCGGACGATGCCGCTGGTCGGCGGGTTTTCTCGGGGATCTCCCGTTTCCCGCGCTCCTTCATTCCGTCACCGCTCCATACTCACATCATGTCACCCTCACCAGCGCTGAAGACCTCGATGTTAAGCGCTGACCACAATCTCTCACTCACTCACGCTTCCATATCCATAAATGTTCTGTCACTAATCACATGGGTCCAGCACAATTTATGTATGCATACATCAATAAGTTTGACCACATTTCTCCAACCTAACGGGCGTTTTTGTTGTTGTATTTAAAATGTATGTTTGCGATTTTCTGTTATAATTGTCTGTTTAAAGTCTATTTGCTTCCACAAGTATCCACACGAAAGGAACAAACATGAGCACCACTAACGCGATAGGAAATTTGCCAACTTGTTTTAAGTCCATATAAATTGTTTATAAGTTCAGAAAATCAAAATTAACTACCGTACATTGCACCAAGTAAATGTAAACAAGTGAACGAATCAACAAATACGGCTCACTAAATGCCGGGGAAAAAAATTAATAAATTAAAACTAATGTGATAACTTTCCAATCTTTTTATCTTGTTCGGTATTGACTGGGACCATATCGTACGGACCTCTTTATTAACTTATGGCTGCACGGGTCACTTGCAAGGCCAATGAAAATACTGCAATGTCAATAACATGCTTCCTCGAGGAAACGAATCATACATTAAGTCAGTGGGCGGAGTCAAGATGTGAGTCGTGAGTGGTTCTGTGTCGGGAATTCTGCACATTACGTGTTTGTGATGTTCTGGAAGTTTCTAGAGTTTAAGGCGGCCGCCTACCCCACGCTTAAAATGCGGCGTAGTGTGTTCGTAAACAGGTTTTTCCTACGAAAATATTCCACGTGCGCCCATTGTGCCAACGTACGAAAAGAAAACAAACTTAATACAAGGTCGGAACCTCATTATTAAGACGCCACGCTCATTAAAAACACTGTTTCTAAGCCCTCCAACATGGCTAAAAACGGCCTTTTAAGAAAGCCGTACTTCAAAATGTACTAACCGGATGTATGTGAAACTCAGGTTGCGACCTGCACTGAACTTAGTTACAAACTTTCCAACAATAAAATTATATGGTCACCGCTTAGTGTCCCATAGTAAAAACAGTTCGGCGGGAAGCTTGCACGCTAGTTCAGCGCTTGGCTCGTTGAGGCGACGTGACATTTGATGCGCGCTTCAAGGTCGACCTTACTGCTCCATCGCTTTTGAGCCTCTCACGCGCGGGTAGGCGGGGTCCTTAATAGAGTGCCTTGTTAATGGATACTGGTTCGTGTTATTGAATTTCGTTTTCTAGTATAGATTCTTGCTATTGGCCGTGGGCGAAAGCTGTAGGTCATTCACAAAAAAAATAAAGGCGGGGTCTGCAACGGTCGTATTCGGTTCGCGTTTGTGGAACAGTTTTTTATTTTATTTTTCATTTTTGACTTCTCTTGGTGCTTTGCGATTTCTCGTTTTTTTTTATAGTATGTTCCTGACTTTATTACTTGCTGTTAGATGTAGTTTTATCAAATACAGTTGCATGCATTGCTTCTCGGATTCTCGCCAACGGCCACTCCATGTAGCATCAAGTGATGTGAATATGTGTACGGTTATACAGTCACCTGAAAATACAGTTTCCGAGACCAGAGTTTGAGAAACTGAAGTTTATGCAATGTTTAAACGACGTTATTCGTCGCATAAACGATCAAACTAAGGTTTCAGGCGTACATATGACTTGTTAGTTACTACATGGACTATTTCTAGAACGACATTTTTAAAACAAAACATTTTATACAATATATATATATATATATATATATATATATATATATATATATATATATATATATGACCATAATTCATTGTAAACGACTTTTTTTCAGCAACATAAAATAGAAACACGAATATTACTGGTGGTTTAACGTAGGTCAGCAAATATTTTTTTAATGCTAGTAAAACAATTACATGAGTCCGTAAAGTAACTAACGGATTTTTTTTTTAATTTGTGCGTTTTCCGTTTATTCGTTAGCAAAAAATTTAATACTTAGTGTGAATATTTTACTTCTGTTATTTTCCCGTAGTTTATAGCTGAAGAAACGTGAGTTTCCCAAACATTGGTTTCAGATTCTGGTGTGAACATTTCTCCCGAAGCATGGATCCCAAAGTTAAGTTTCCCAAGTTACATTTTCTGTATAAACGTACTTTTTTTTACGTTAAACGTGGCCTCTAGCTTTTGCCCACGGCCAATAACAACAACCAATATACGAAACGAATAGCAATAATCAGAACCAATATAAAAACAAGACAACCCATTAAACTCTAGAAACTCCCAGAACATCACCCACACGTAACGTGCGCCAAATTCCCGACGCAGGATCCAAAAAACTGAACCGCCCTCGGCGGTGGCTACTGAATAACTTTATAAACGTACCGTATGGGAATAAGCAAGTTGTGTGAGTTGTAACGTTTAGTACTAGCAGTGTTGCCAGGTCAATGGATTCACACGTGGTGAATCTTTACGTCCCTGCAGTAAGGAAACCCACTTCTTCAGCAGCCTCTACTTACTGCACGTTTCCACGACACGTCTTTATTTTGTCAAGTATTTAAATGGGGAATATAAAAATGTAAACCTTTTCAGTGTTTTTTTAATTGTCAACGGAGTAACAAGTGACGGGCGTGGCAACACTGCAAGTGTGTCATTGTTTGCTCGCACGCAGAGACTGTGTGGACAAGAGTTTGTCCTGCGCACGCCAAAGTTCTTCAGTGACTGTCGTGACTTAAACTTCCGTGTAGTATCCAGGCCGTCTGGGTTTTATGTGACAGTTTTCCATTAGCACTTTTTTTTGCGTATTTATAGATCTTTTGTTTCGTAATTCGATTGGCATTGTTGTTACAGTTCAATATTTAACGTAGGTAGTTATGCAATGTCCAACCTAGCAAAAATTGTATGCGTTGAAATATACATTATTTTTTGCAAATAATGTCTAGAATACTTCTTACCACAGCTGAAGTTCCCAAAAAAAACTTTTGATAGTCAGATGTTTCTTTTCCTGATATAATATTAAACATTTTTTATAGTGGGTGATTTGTTGCTCGGTCTGCCGTTGCATAGACACAGAGAATTTTACCTTGTAACTTTAATAAAAGAAGACGTTACTTGATGCGTTTCAGTCTAACTAAGTGTCTGTATTACAGTGCTTAAGAAGAAACGTTGGTAGCAGCTATGTCTTCTAATGGAAAATACAAAATATTCTGAATGCGCTGAGGTAGATAACAACAGCTGAACTCAAGATTTTGAAGATTCGCTTATCTGCTGGGCCATGACAGGTACGATCAGAATTATAGCATGTTTTGATTCAGTAACATAACTGTCCTTCAATTGTTTTAACATAAAATAAGACATTTAGTCAAGTAAGTTTGCCTAAGCCCTACAGCTTTGAGTTTGGTGTTTGTGCCCGTTGAACGTTTCGCGATTGTTCTGAATTCTGTGTTTCGATTTGTTATTTTGATATTGACTTATGGTCATTGTTGAGTATCGTTTCTACGTTCTGAATTGTCGTCATAGGAAGTATACTTAAATGCTGGGGAAAATGAAACACTGTACAGTAAAATTGCTTTATATATTTACCTCAAGTAACATTTTAAAACGTTTTCCTTATCAGGCCAGTTCCATATAGCTACAACTAGTTATGCAGTATAACATAGTTTATTTTTCAAATGCAACCCGAAATATCTGAGTACAAAATTTTGCTCGTGTTTATAAACTGAACAAAAAATCTTTTTCCTAGCTTTATTTATTTTAGTATGTCATACGGATTTTTCGCAGAAAATATGAACAGCCTTTTCTATGTGATATATAGTCCTTATCTTATAACAATTATGTGATTTAGGTGGATTTGTATCATCGTGTATTATGACGGTAAAAGTTAATTCGTAACTTGCTAGAATCAATTCTTGTTTAAGCATTATTCATCAGCTCAATATGACTTTCTAAATTTTGATATTTGGTCTCTTGGGACATTCATGTTTGGTTCGATGCTCTGATAAGGCACAACAACTTTAGTATCCCCCATAAAACTCTATAAACTAAATATGTAGCAAAAAGTAAGTATTTTTTCCTCCTTTCCATTCCACGAGAAAACTAAGTTATAAACATTCCATTTGAATGATCCCATCACCTTTTAAGGACAGCTACGCGTGTGTTATAAATGTCTAGTCTCGGTATATTTGACTGTTGATTGCTATATATAGGCAGTTCACATTAAAGTAAGTACTTCCAAACACTTAGAATAATTTAAAAATGTGTTTATTGGGGCTACAGAAGTAAACTTTTTGAGAGTTTTGAAATATTTATACTAGCTCTTTGTTACATGAAAGCTTCCGCATTAAAAATAGTAAAGATGTAGGCATAAGTGATAACATAAAATTGTAAGCAGTACTCAGTTCATTCTGAACAGGCTATATTTGAGTGAGGGTATGTTGTTTAATGTAAGCCTACAGATATTCAAGATATGCTTGATACGTGTATGTAGAGCGGTCAGTATTCGTTACAACCGAAGAAACTACTTTCTGCTAGCTTAGACCGTAGGATAAATATGCATACAAGCTGTTCATGAAAGTTTGTTGAGAGATGAATCCTTGTAAAAAGTGAGGTAAAGTTATATATTGAAAGTTTACGGTGAGCGAAAATCTTAAGTAAGAAATTCACGATTGAAAATTGTCATTTTCTTTGAAAGAGTTGTGCAATAGGAATGCACGGCTGGATGTATTTTTTGGACATATTTCATTGCGATCTGTCAAATATAACTAAAGAGTATAGGGGAAAATAAGTAAGCAGAGTATGTTTTAGTCAACAAAATACTAAACAACACAAAATTATATAAGTGGAAACAGGCCAAATAAAACATGGACAACCACATGATAAACAAATGTTTGGAAAAAGTAAGAAGAAATAAATAATGACATCCTGGGTGCAGTTAATAATAATATATGCAATTTATGAGAAAAAAAAGTTTTCGAACATCTTTCACCTTCAGTAGACATAGGGTTTGCTCTTAACTCCTGCGTATCGCGTATTAACTACCTACCTGTATGTAAGGATCCACATTTACTACGTATATATTCTCGATAACCGTTAACTTGAAGGAGTCGCGACAAGGCGACCTTTATGTTCGATGGAACCTCTTATTATAAACTGTGTCATTTAACAGCCAAAAAAATTAAATAGTAAAAAATCCTATCCCAAGGAAAAGCTTGACCAACTTCATTATTTACGAAAGGTGAATGGTAATCGAAACGTCTTTTTTTTTCTCACAGAAACCACACCTATAAATTCATTGTTTGAAAAGCAGAAGTTCCAAACGTTCTAGATGCCGAAAAGTAAATTTTCAGGAACAGCATAAAACAAATAGCTTAGAAGCTTATGGACATATAACAATGCTATCTTTGACCTCCTGTAAAATCCAAACAAATGGTGGGAGACACTTACAGCGTACTGAGGTTGTCGACATTGGCATATAGAACCGTTTCCTGGGAATAAGTAATTTTCACAAGAAGTGGCCTTTAGAACGTTTGGAACTTCTGCTCTTCATTTATTTTTCCTTACTTTTGGTTACTTCAACAAGTATTTATTTCCGTTGTAAATTTCCAACCACGTTAGTTTCCCCTTATGATTTGCGCGAGCCAAAACTTCGCATACCTCATTTTTGCAAGGAATCATAACGCAGAGTTTGTGACGTACTTTCGTGAACCCCCAGCATGTGTCGTATATCCGGTGGAGTTAGAATACTTTGCTACGCAGTTCGAAACAGACGCGGTAATGAATTGACACTTAAATATTTGGCGACTTAATGGGCGGATATTATGATAACCTTGAAAATATTTTCCCGAAGTTTCCACACGTCTACCACTTCGGTGGAAACTTTGTGTTCGCGAAATGAATGGTCACAACAAGATGTGACGCAATCTACGACGAGATGTTTACAACGGGCCAGCCCTCTTTGCGAGCCATCGAGTCATGGTCAAGGCCACTTCTTTTGAAACACGCCAACGCCGAACTACCGAATAAACATATTGCCGAAGATGAAGAAGGTTTACATCATTCCCCATTGACTGCTAGACACGTCGTCGCGCACGTTGCCGCGTACATAAACGATCCTTCACGCACGTAATGAAGCATGTTCGGAAATCATTCGTCGAGCACAGTCAAAGATAACATGACACAACAGGAGACATTAATTCTTCCGAAAAGTGATTGGCCGAGACGTTCACGTGCTCTTCCCTCACGTATCACTTTAACTCGAAAGCTTGCAATTGACAAGCTTTTCGTGACGTGAAAGTGAACTCAAGTATAATGTGACATGATCGTGACAAGTCCAGCTGAAATGTGTTCTCTGCTTACTTGAAAGTGAAGTCCTTGTAATTCCTGCTTAACACTAATAACGTCGCAGCTAAAGAATCTTCATGCGACGCAATGTACGTGAAAAACTCGTACAAAATAACACTATTAGTCTTGAAATTGTACAAGGCAAATCAGTATGAAATAAGAAGACAGAACATGGCCCCATTGGTTCTGTAAGTTTCATGTAATAATTAATACTATGGGTCATTGTTCTCTGCTCATGTCATCAACTATATTTCGACCAAGAAACGGGTGTTAATCACGACACAATTTTCAAAATATATTTTTAAAATTTATTAGGCCCTTTCAACTGGTGGCAACATAACCTTAAGGTAATTCTTAGCTTAATTGTTGAAATGTCGAAGTGTAAAATTGAACGGCTCTAGTAAGTCTTGTAATATAATAGTATATACATGTATGTGTGTATATATATATATATTAGTGTTTGTTCGTCTCTGTGCGTTCCAGTACTATTCCTTAGCCTAATTTGGACTACTTAGACAGAAATTTTACACGACTCAAAGAGGCACTAAATTGAAAATCGCGCGGACGAAGTGGTAATATATATATATATATATATATATTTACGGTACGTATGTACTAAAAGCGTACTTGCAACGAAACTTGGATGGTAAAATTTTAAGGCATGACATTTTTTTTCAATCCACCTAATTTTTTCCGAAGTTCGTGTTGTGCTGGCTAGCAAAATTACATACGTACTGTACATTAGAACCTTCCAAATGCAATACATAAATAATGAGGGACAATCTGGTATTGTTCGGTTAAAAGTTTCCTCGTATACAGTATATGACATAAGAACCTACATTTTAAGTAGCCGCCATGTTTAATATAGGCTAAAATTTCTATTGCTGTCGAGAACTATAAACACTGGATACGATCGTTGGGTACTATTGTGCTTTGATGGATTAAGAACACCAAGTGTTTGGATTGATTTAGTTCACAAACTCAGATGTTTAAATTGACACACACAGACGCACACATAAACCACTAAACACACACCCATAGGCAGGAAAGTATATCAAACGTTAGTATGATTTATGTAGTTGTTGTTTCATCGATCCACTTGCAGTGTTATACATATTTTGCAAATATGTGCAAAGATGATTTCAGTCGGTTTAGCATTTTGATTTTTTTAATACCATTGCCAACAATTTAAACCATATTTTAAAATTTTCTGACTATTTATTGTTCTCCTACATAGTAGTATACTGTGGTATACAATGTTGTTTCTAGTTTTTAACTTAGATTACACAAGTATCATGTGCATTACGTTTTTAAACTAAATTCTGTTAAATATCTAATAATTTTATACAAAACCAGTTCACCAGTTAGTGATTAGGAGCACGTTTTTTATATAAATCTTATTTCAGCCCTCACAGCAACCTTTGCCCACGACTTATAGATGTTATTTTAAAATCGACAGAGATAAAGTGACTTTTTTGTTTCGTTTTCTTTTACGTACGTCCTACACTCATCTTTCATGTTTCGGAATTATTTGAATTTTATATATTTGTTAACTTTAGCTACACTGTAAAAATATTTGTAAAATTACTATGGCGATGTTTGGTAGTGTTAAGAAAGTAGGTAAGGTAACATAGTTTTCCACACAACAATGTTACCGTTCCTACACACTTTCAGGAAACAATCAAATATATATTGGTGTTGCCAGACTTGTATAACTTGTATAGCGACAATGCTCAATATTTGCTCTATTTATAAGCTGACGTATAGTAACTGCCCCACACTGTGCATGGGTTAAATACTTTCATTACTCATTTCACTCACAATGACGTTATCAAAACTAATGGTCCCATTTGTTATATCTAGTTTGATCTCTTTTATAACAACTGTGGTGCGAATATTGAAGTTTGTCACATCCGTGTAAAAGACACTCAACAGGGATTTTGTTTCCATCGAGTTTCAATCCGAAAATTTCCAACAGCAGCGAACCTATACTTCGCTTAATTGAAGTGCATGTACATTTAATTTTCAACACACGTGCACATACACATAGAGGTTATATACTTACATAACACACATACATGTTCATACACATACCACTTACATACGTACATATAAATACCACATACATACGTTCATACACATATCATGTACATTACGCATACCATATACATACGATATACACATCGTGTTCATACACATACCATATACATATATATATACATATCATGTACATACGCATACCATATATATATACGATATACACATACATGTTCATACACATACCACATACATACGTACATACACATATCATATACATACGCATACCATATACATACGATATACACATCGTGTTCATACACATACCATATACATATGTATATACATATCATGTACACGCACATACCATATACATATGTACACATCATGTTCATACACAGGGTGGTCATTCATTGCAACAAAGAAAATTCCCTGGTTTTTTCCTGACTACCCTGACAGAAAACCAAAACTTTCCCTGATTTTTGCAAATACGAAAACAACATTCTGGCATTTTATTCAACATATTTTCCAATAAAGATAAATATTTCAAGTCCTTTCTGACACTACTGCCAGTGAACTTGATAAAACATTCAGCAGAAATAACTACGAACTTGACAATGGAGTATAATCACACGTACATGACGGTAATTTATTTAATAAAAATGTTATAATGATCCCAAAACGTCATTATATTCCTTCTATGATTTTTGAAGAAGCTCAAAATGAACAAGTCAAGAAAATTCCCTGAAATGTCGAAGATGAACCAAAAATTGCCTGCAATTTCCCTGACATTTCCAGGTGACCACAATTTCCCTGATAATTCCAGGTTTTCCAGGATTTCCAGGTGGTGGTCACCCTGATACACATACATACCACATACATACGTATATTTACATGTACACACATACGTGTGTTCATACACATACAATATACATACGTATATACACATATTATATACATACACATACCACATACATATACATATCATTTACACACACATACCAAACGCATACCGTATACATACGTATATACATATCATGTACATGCGCATACCATATACGTACGTATATACACATATCATGTACATACGCATACCACTTAAAAGATACATACATACCTCACACACATGCAGACAGACATACGTGCATACCATGAAGTACATACACGACATGCAGATACATGAACACACTCACGCGAGCATGTAGATACTATGTATGTAGACGTGTGACTGACGCAGTAACACACCAGTAGCATGGACTGACTGACGAGGAACATGTATGGACGACAAGTACGCCTATGTTTCCTCAGCGCGCAAGGACTACTAGCTCGTGTAAGGGGAGAAGGGAGGGGGAAGGAAAGACCCGTGACAGGGTATCTACTACAGTTCATTGCCACCTATATATATCAGTATAACCGTCATTATGACGTTGTATGTATGACAGTAGAGCCAACACTTCACTGTAAACCCAGACAACTCACCACAAACAATGAAAGCATAGACCGTGTTCTAATTGCCAGGTTTTACTAACTTCATAGTCACCTGAATCGACTTAGCTCGTGCATTAATTTGTACTTCGGTTATTGGTAATTTAGGGTGTTTCGATTACAACTCTGTCGCGTATGCCATTTTAGCAAGCATCTTTACATCCTAGAATCTACACACGAAACTACCAAGTGAGTAATTTTAATTCGCTAATTGGATAACGTAATCAGCTCTCAAATCAACAATACCTATTAAAACGTTTTTTTTTTTGCATATTTCGTAGTTAAGATACGAGCGGTCTGCATATTATTGGTAAACCGCTAATGCCACGTGAGTGATGTACGTTCAGGAATAGCATTCAGAGTTCATTTCACGTGTGTTTACCCATCTCAGGGTTACCAATACTCGTTTAAAGATATTTTCTAGCGGCCCAAAATTTAAAAAAAGGAGAGATTTTGCGTCTTTTTATGGTATGTAAATACTGGCGCAGGATTTTTTTAATCGTATAGACATGTACAATATACATTTATACTTAATAACATGTAATAAAACGATACAGTCAGCGCTGAAAGTCTCATAGAGGGTAGTTATCTGGGAGAAGACTGCACGCAACAGTACAGTGACTCGCGCCTAGAGACTAGGATGAGGTGTGATGTACGTGTAATGTCACCCTTACTGCTTCCACACTTCTAGGACTCGACCGCTCAAAACAAGTCCACACAGGCGGCTACCTCAAGTACGTAACGAAGCTTTATTAACATAATGTGCTCGAGGTTCGCCAACTGAAGTCTACTAATCAAATTACAATTCACGCAATTGTAAATATACTTTAACACATTAATTTGACTTGTTTTTGGGAGCACTCAGTTTCGAATCCCTTCTCCGACCATCCTGCTATCGGTTTCCCATTATTGTCTCCAAATCGCACCAGATGAATGCTGGGACGATTCTTTTCCTAGTTTCTGTCCTTGTGTGAAAGTTGTGTGAAACCGCTTCTAATGACCTCGGTGTCGACGAGACGTAGGCTATATTACAATACAAATTGTTAAAATACAAATAATTACATCTACAACATGATATTAACACATCCCTAGAGTCAACTTGTATATGAGCCACGGTACTCTGACTGACTTCTTTTTACATGCCCGATCTCTGTATCACGACATACTCTGTCATAAACACACGTCGATCAAACAACAGACTGTAGCGTGTATGTAACGAAAATACACGAGTGTAAATCATTCTCTGTGGTCATTCCAAGCTTTACTGTCAGACTTAACAAACTCTTCCCACATTAACGATAACCGACCTAGATTGGGTGACGCAACGCCGTATTACACGGTATTCAAATACCTGCCAGTTTGAAAAAAAGTAATGTGGACACAAAAAGAAGAAAGTACATAAACATTTAGGCAGCTTACTAATAAGTATATTGTTGATGAAATGAGGATATATACAGGGTGAGCTGAATTCGACCGACAAACCGCGGGAGATGGTACCCAGTAAATTATAAACTCAAGATGTGCAAAAAACGTCGTGTCTAAAATTAATATTTACAATGAAATAAGCCTTTGAAGTTTGAATTTTTAAACGATATTCCCACAAAATACGTGAAAATAAATAACTTGGAAGGACAATTCTGACCATAGCTTTATGTTGTTGTACTCTTCTGGTACATAGCAAATTCTGGAAAAGACCTTCCACCCTTGGGAAAATATCAGGGGTAGTCACCCTCTACTTACGTACAAGTTTTGTCGCAACAAGAAATTAGAACATTTTATGAAGGTTTATTGAGCTATGTGACTTATGTAACAAAAACGGTCCACTTGTTGCAACAGTCTAGGACCTATCGTTTTCGTTCAAAACGCGGTAATGTATTAGGTGTACCGTTACAGAGCCTAGAACATAGGCAAAACTGCGTACGTGTGTGTTCCGTTGTTCTCGGCGTACAGGCGACGGGGTGGACATTCACTGTAAACAACATGTACCAGCTCCCCACGCCGAGCACTTCGTAGAATTATAAACTTATTAGGTGCCCCAGACTTGAGGTTAGAGAGATGGTATATGTGGGATGGTGCTGTCGAGAAACGTTAGTGGATGGTGGACTGCATAATACATATTTACCACTTTTTAACTTCCTCCAAATTGCACTAATTTCACATTTGCACAGCCTTTAACGGAATTTGAGCCAAGAACCTCCGGAACCCTAGACCCGAGCTACAAACAACTGTGCCACATAATGTCAAAATTATCTATGAAAACGGATTTTAAAAATATAATATTAATTTCTTCGCTCATGAAGGTTGTACAACAACACGCCTCGACAGAGCTGCGGAATGAAACTTCTATATTTTTTTTTCTCACCGGTTGTACTTGCTTTTCGAATCGTCTGCCCTGAAAGTCTACAAACTAAGTTTTCTTCTTACTAATTAAGTTATCTTATCAAATAACAAACTTGCAAAACTTTTTTGAGAACTTACGTAAGCATCATTCTAACCTGAACAACTTAATATCTCCTCTGGTTAGAAAAATATAATCAGCTGATAGAAAACTAATGTTATGCCTTTTCTCCTAGTTACGTATCGAATTAAAATAATATATTTTTTTTTTTCACATCTTTAATATTTGTGTATCCACGTGAAGTGAAAATCATGACGATAGCCCGTTCAGTCAAACCAAAGTCGATCATTCATTAAAAAAACCATCACCCCTATACAGTTCTGAGTGTTCGAATTTTGAAAATTCTTAAAACCTTTCTGCGGCTACGTACCTAATCATCATCCATAAGGAAAAAATAAACTGAATATCTCGACGGTACAGAAGTATATCGAGGATTTATCTAAAACACATTCCAGGTCTTTTCACCTCCTATGAGACTGAATTTCGAAAAACCCTTGAATCGCGTTTTAGATTTAATGTGTCTCTTGAACGTGAAAAACACAACAATAGCTCGGGTGGCGAATTTTGAATATCCATGGAATTACTTTTTAGGTATTTGAGTAAACTTTAATCTTAAACAAAAATATAATCATTATATAAAAATAAATGAGGTCGATATATGTCGATTGTGAATCGAAATCACTTTACCCTTTTTTTACCTCTTTGGAGTCGTATTCAGAAAAAAATTTTTTTAAAATGATATTTGGGACATTTACATACGAATCCATCTAAAGCAAAGATCACTTCGATTTCTCGATTGGTTCTATATATATGGAGGAATAATCGAAAACACATTTCAAGTTTTTCACCCCCTTAATTATCAAATTTCGAAACATCTGTGAGTCCTATGTTAGTCGTATGTATACGTAACCAATTGAAGTAGAAATCACGACGATAGTCAGTTGTGTTTCAATGATATTGACGATTCTTAATAAACACATTTTGCCCCTTTTTACTGCTTGATGATCGAATTCCAAAAAAATCCTAAAGCTAATTTTTGGGTATTTACGTTAGCAAGATTTTGAAGTGAAAAGCAAATTCTGTCTCGCAGGATGATATATATATATATATATATATATATATATATATATATATATATATATATATATATATATATACAGAGTGGCCAAGAATAAGTGTTACAAATTGATAGGGATGGTAGATGTGCATGTTTGGAACATATTTGATTAAGGAACCCATGTCCGGAAATGCATCCTTATACCTGCAATGGTGCACCAAAGTAACAGGGGTAGG
>PNEQ01081876.1:0-15021 GCA_003012365.1 Medauroidea extradentata | reverse complement strand
TAATGTTATGTTTTTTACGTCCACGAGATACTAATAAAGTATTCTAAAACGTGATTCAAGGGTTTTTCGAAATTTACTCTCTTAAGTGGTGAAAAGACCTTGAACGTATTTTAGATAAATCCTCGATATCTATCGAACCCGTCGAGATATACAATTAATTTTTGCTTTAGGATGATGATTACAGAAATTATCGCAAAACGGTTTTCAGATTTTTCGAAATTCGATTTTTCAATACTGTGCAGGGGTGATATGTGTTTTTTTAGTGAATGATCGATTTTGATTCGACTGAACAGGCTAGCGATGTGATTTACACTTCAGTTGGATACTTATAAAAATGTCTAAGATGTAAATTTAAAATATTTCAAAATTCGACACCCAAAAGGGTGAAAAAGCACAAAATTTGTTTTCAATCAACCCACGATATCTATCTAAAAAGTAGCGATGTTGAGGTGTTGTTCGCGTCAGAGTGATGCTTACGTAAATATTAAAAAAAATATGTATGTATTTTTTTTCTTTGTAAGAAATGTGATTATTAAGAATAAAACTAAATTGGTCAATATTGAAGGCAGACGATCCGAAAAGCAGGAACGAGCAGCGAGAAACAACCTATACAGGAGTTTCACTCTACAGTAACCTATCGAGACGTGGTGTTGTACAACCTCTATGAGCCCAGGACACAGTTTTTTTTCTTTTTTTTTTTTTTTAGTAAAATTTTATATTCATGAATTATTTCGACGTTACGTGACGGAGTTGTTTGTTACTTGGGTCTAAATTCCGGCAGGTTCTGGGCTCGAATTCCGTTAAAATCTACGTCCGAAAGTTCAATTTTGACACACAAAAACTACAAGGCAGATCGAATTAGTGCTATTTACATATAGTCGTTTAAAAGGGGAAAAATTGCAGTTCGCTTTACACTTAGGTTCCTCTACATCATCAGCTGACATATCGTAGGTATACTGCCATAAGTGATTAAGTCATTAGTGTTATTTTGTTTAAAAACACTATTAAATTGTAAATATTAACAAAAAAATGTGGTACGTTTCTATACTGTGACGCAACAGTACGAAACGACGAATATACTTAAAACTTGGGCAATTGTTCGTGAACAATATATACATATTCCTAGCATTTTTATCATTTTATCTCATTTTGACTGGGCAGCTTTTGGCAGTAAAACGACGATATATCATCTTACTAATATTAAGTTTGCAGTACCAAATACGTTTCCGTGAAACCTTTACCCACTGAAACTTTGTAATAGCAATAAAGTTCCAGTGAATATGTTGAAAATATGTAATTGAGGGCACCGTCACCAATGGATGTACACAGGGTAAATAAGATGTTTTTCATTTGATTCACCTCTTATCTTAGGTGTCTGTAATAACCCACAGCGTCAAAATGGTAGTTTTATAAATAAGGCCCAGGCGAAGTCGCTGTTAGTGGCAGGGACAAACTTAAGACTGCTTTTCGCGTGGACAGCTATATCTACTTTTCCTGCTGCAGAATTAGTTCAACTAGCCGCTTGGACATTCTAACACTTGATGACTGAAGTACTAATCTTGAGTACAAATAGGTTCTTCAATTAAAGTAAATATTACCAGAAGTTGCGAATAATACTCGCGAGCAAAGCCGCGGGGGACTGCTAGTGTAGACTATATTCAAACCGATACGTCTATGTTGTACAAATAAAGAAGCACCTAAAATCAACTTTGGTTCAAATATGTTTAGTTTCCTAAATCGTTTGAGCTGAGCATTACTTTAAGTGACATCCAGGATCAATTAAGAAATGTGTAGCCCAAAATTACCAAAGTTTCGAGAGTCTGATACCTTGAAGCGAGATTGCTGTAGCTCTGCATGCTGTTTCCCATGAACGTTATAATAAAGCTCATCCACATTCCAAAATGCAAATGTACTAACACCTGTACAAATAAAATAGCGTCTTGCAACACTCGTGAACAATAAGCTCTTTACCTACACTAGAATGTGCCCCGCAAACACAGTTATTTTTTCTTATGAATATTACATTTGGCCAACCAGTCGTTGTGCAAACCTACGACATAAAAGTCAGCTACTGTAAGCTAACTACTCATGACTGCAGAGAGCCATCACTTATAAAACCCGTATATCGCGTATATTCATACCATGGTACCACTGTTATATAAGTAAGGTTGACGTATACTTCACGGGGCATAGAAAAAGGATGGAGTTTGCAGTAACTAGGTTTAATTGGGGAATCAGTATTATAGAAGTAGTCTTATCATTATCAATGAACCGAAAGGTATTAAATAAATCTTAGTTTATAATCTTTTATGGAAATTTTAAATTTCAGTATAATCTTATCTGAAGTAATCTGGGGTTGCTTTTTGTCAGCAAGTGTGCCACTTTAAATGTTTATTGTTGGACGATTTAGTGAAATATTTGGAAATTCGTATGAATAGATAAAAAAAATGTTTTTTTATTTAAATATAGTTACTGCTTTTTCACACAAACAGCGTAAAAATAAAACATATAGAGAAGCACAATGTCACCCTCGCTGTCACAAAGTAACCTCTGTTTGCGGCACATGAAGTATTAATCACCAATTAGCAAAAATTCTCAACGTGGCAGTTTTCTTCCATAAGTTTCATGTAAATTCCACCTTTCTTTTGGAAATGGTTACCTCTAACATTTATTCATTGAGAAGAAATTATTAAATTCTGATTTCCCATTTAAAGAATGTGACTGCAAACTAAGTAGGCAAATCGTTTAAAAAGACGTAAAAGTTAAAATATTCTTCAGGTGTTTAAATTGTCTATATAGTTAATGCATTTTTATCATCGTATTTGACTTCACGCTACTTTTTTTTTTTTTGGCAATCGAGGAAGAATGTATCCTTTATCTCAAATACAAAATATAAACTGTGTAATATTATATAAAAAAATAACAGCATTATTTGTTCGTGTATATCAATTCGGTTTTTAAAATAATCTTAGTTACCATGATTAAAATATAGCAACATCAATTTCAACAAACCGTCGAACCTTGAAACGTCAATAACGAAATATTTTTTTCGTCTACGGATTTTTCTTTGTGAACAAGTTAAATTTTCCAATTTCGAACTACCTTCATCTCCGATGAATACGCACCACTGGGTGTTGTATTATCAGTTCCTTTGAAAGAGAATAAATTTTTTCCTTCCTTTTTTCTAGCCTCGTTTTGGGCTACGCCCACTGACACAAAGTCAAAATAATTTAACAATAAAATTAATTATCTTTTTAATATACAGGCTTCTTAGATGCGTTAAGTACAACCATTTTTTTACTAGAAAGTGTTTGCAAATTCATTTTTTATTTACATTTGGCTTTTAAAACACTGTATTCACTAACATGTTTTTAATGTCGTACTAAGCGGGCTATTTACCTTATAATTCAAATATTTGATGGTAACTAATTTTCTTAAGTTTACGGATACTTCTAACGATAATGAAAAGCAACGAATAGAAAAACTTTTACATAACTTTGAAGTGCTTATACTTTGCTCGTATTTTGCAATACAACTTCATGAGTACACAAATAAATCATTCATTAGGAAATTTTTTCTCGTTGCCGTGATTGATTTATTTTATGGGACAGGAATCTCAGTGTAGTAACCATCTCTTCCTCTATAACCTTATCATCTACTTCCAGTTCAAATTTAAAGCGAATATCGCAACAGTTGCATTTATTGGAGTTATTTTTAATGTCTAGTGTCAAATTTAATGCATATTTAAAACCAATTTGAAATCTTAAATGCTATAATACGTTTTAAAATATATATAAATTTTTACGAATAAATTTATTTCGAAAAAAGAAAATACAATTTATAATCGCGATCTTTCCAGTGGCATCCGGTATTATCTTTCCTTTGACCACGTAGCAGTACTAATGGTTCCTCAGACAACTCAGTCGTTGCTTAGCACTGCACACCTTGGAACACGGGGTTAGCATAAGGTCGGAATGAAGGCGAGGGGAGTGAAGCCAAGAGGGGGAAAGGTAGTCAGCATATTAGCCAGCCGCCATACTGCTTTAACCTCAAAAGTACACATCAGCCTCGTATTTTTATGTTAAATGAAGGTATTAAGCTATTTAATTGACGCTTTAAGTTGAAAACTTTATTTTAGCCCTGTTTACACCCCTCCTAATAAATATTTCCTCAATTTTTTAATTAGTCGGCCATATTGTTTATCGCCACGTCAAGGGTTTGTTTGGTTACAGACTCCCAGCGACATGCTCCATCGGGACCCTTCTAACATCATTACCTTGGAACAATACACGCTATGTGCCTGGATATTTCAATTATGTTTCAAACTATCAACTTGCTGTGCTCAAAAAGAATAGAACGCTCAGTGAAATGCATACAAACAAATACAATTTTGGTCAGCATTGTGGTTGGTGTGAATAATTTGTAACATACATTATAACTGCCTGTATTAGCCTATCTGCATTTGAAGAAAAGTTTTAAGACGATACTTCCGAAATGGTATTTACTTTCATGATGTTAAAAGTGCAAGAACAGATACTACATAAATTATAATTTTTCTTTTACGTATTGCTATACAACTTGTTTGTCTCACATTTGTAGCAATGTTGTGGCTTTCTGTAAGTAGCACTATTCCTGATTCTACACCTTGTAACGAGATCGTCACAGGTTTTAAAGTTTATTTATGTTTGATGATATAACGAACTGAGAAAGACTTTACTATTAAAGGAAGCATCAGAAGTTTTAGTGTTTTGACAGTTCCCACCTTACTATAGTAATTTTTGTTCAACTTAATTAATTTAATGTTATTATTGTTTTGTGTTAGATTAAGAAAATCTCTCACTCCTAGTTATTTGTAATAGACGTTTAATTATCTAGAAGCTATTTAAGATTGTTATGGAATTTCTGAAAACCCTCTTATAACTTTTCTTCTTTGAAAATATTGCAAATATTTAATGAATATGTTAATATTATCAAAGTTTTGCATCATTGTTTGTTTAAATATTTTCTTAATTTATTCTAACATCTGCTAAATAATTTTAATGTAAATTTGAAATACCTGTTTAAAATGTTTTACTACCATATGATTGTACATAGTATAATTATAGTTAAACTTACTAGGTATAGAGTAATTATCTGTTCCAGAGAGGTTTCTCTGAGCAGATTGCAGGTTTTATACCTATTTTTGTTGATTGGTTGCCAAGGCAACGGCTTCCAATTTGGAAAAGAACATAGATTATATGCTTTATTGTACAGAGCAGAGAGAGTTCCCTGAATTTTGCTAGGTGAAGCGTGCGGCAGAATCGGCCCAGGAGAATATGGAACATTTTCATTTCTGCCGTCAACCTAAGGTTAGGTTTGGGAACTCAATAGATAGAGGACAGTATGTCCGTCAGTTTTAGGCTATGTTGAGAAGAGGCCCGTCATCAGTAATATAATTTGGCTAAATTTTGAAGTGTCATGAAGACGACGAGACCTTCAGCCTACATTGTAAGGATAGCCATGTTGAATATGTATGCCTGTAGCGTCCCCACGCTTACCCATCTTGTGTACAAGGCCGACCATTCCAAATATTGACTTGGATATTCAAATCAAAATTTATTTCACAAAATTTTACGTCTACTAATTTTAAATGGGTTTCGTGTGCCTAATTTTTGCCAACGAGCTCAAACCCAGAGGTCCTGTGTCAGAATATCGTGTAAACCGACTGAGCAAACATACATACTTGAACTTAAATTTTAATTATATCCCTAGCCGAGGAATTTTAATAGAATCTAGTATCAACTTTAACCAAACTCAAGATATTTTCTTCTTTATAGTAAATTGTGTCTAAACTATGTGTTTGACCTAGGGTGAGAGATTTTAGAATTAGAATTTTTTTATTTTCATTTTCTTCAATAAACTGCTCTATCAATTGAGGTGTGGTGCCTATGTTTTAATGACGAACCTACAAGAATCTACATTTTGGTAAGAAAAGGTATCTCATGCAAATAGAAATTAACTTACACATTATTCCCTTCTCAACTCACCTTAGTCACCGACACACAGAAAGTCACACAAACATTAAGCAGCATAAGCATCATCATCATTATTAGAACCTGTATCTCTCAATGGCGAAACATGGACGTATAAGCATATCAAACCTGCACTACCTGCCGCTATACTCCTACACCACGGTAATGAGGGTATCTGCTATATTTTTTGGATTTAACGATACATTTTAGAGCCAGGTCTGTTAGCACGGATGCCTAACTGCCTAGAACAAATGCCAACATACTTGTTTCGGCATACTCCTACACGAATAGCCGTTCAATCTCTCGTCTCAAACGGGCGTGTCTGTTTTGATTGAACACTAGTCTGTTTATATGGGACTCCAATCGGTGATACCTTTGAGTATTTGCTAATGTAATGTTGTAAAGACCAATGAAGGATTCTAGTTTGGTGCTGTTATGAGTACGAGTGGTATTTTCATAGTTAATACCAGTCCAAACAGGTGGTTGTTAGCCATTTTGAGGTGGCCAAAACTATGTTTCTAATAAGCATGTTGTATTTTTGAAACTGCAGAAGCAGTGTGTGTTCTGCTCTAAGGTACTGGGAATACGCAGAGAGAGAGAGAGAGAGAGGGAGAGAGAGAGAGAGAGAAAGGGTGATAGAGGGGGAGAGGGAGCGAGAGAGGGAGAGCGAGGGAGACAGAGATTTATCGCGGGAAAAGTTGACTGACAGCTAGGTTCCTAGTATCTAATAAGTCTTTGACATTCTTATTCGGTTATTCGTAGGGACCTGAAAAATTAGCTTTTTCATTTGGGAACAAGCTAGAATTCAAATAACTGTAAGTTCGTGTCACATTCTCAATTTGCCCTTGACTTATTTGACACCTGGAGAGCGCTGATCCAATAATAACGAAACAATTAAATGCAGGTCCAATTATGTGACTTTACGGTGTCAACGAGCAGCCAATGAGCAGCTGCTGTCTGCTTCAGTACACAGATATTCGCGGAAACTTGCTTACATGCCAGTAAACCCGTGAATTTTTCCAGTCTCTAGTGATTTGTGCAATCACATTTAATCTGGCCAGTGTGAATCCTGACACGCCGATACTAATAGTTTTTTATTCTTATCTTAGCATTTGAATCGTCTCGACGTATCATTGTCTAGTTATTAAGGTGTAACATGCTAAGAGTCCTTTGAAGACTACTTTAGCACTAAATATTTTTGCGACTTCTTACTCTCTCCGTGAATATAAGTTTAGCAGTTTAGTGGGAAAGAAAGAACAGGTGTGACACACTACCGGGTACATGGCCTTATTAAGTGAGACAAGGCCAGTTTATTAAGATCAGGGTGGTCATCGTGGACCGAACATCTCCGGCTGGTGTTCCCCCGCACGTCAGCTGCCCCTCAATTTTACCACGCACACGTGTGCATGTCATGAATATGCACGAGGTTTTCCTGGATTATTTCCGTTGGCGTAGCGGTACCCCGGCGGAGAGCTAAAACTAACAAACTTAACGGAAGCTATTTCACGGTTGCCAGGAGCCGACAGGTTCCGGCCAAGGATTTCATTATAAACTGCTGAGCCACCTGACTCCCCCTTTCCGCGTACGTGCGACAAGCCGCGAAAATTAGACTCCCTGATGGCGCAATTAATCCAGTCGAGGGGGGACATGATCGAGCGATCCCTGGGCGGTCGCCACAAACAACGCTCCTGGCGTCAGCGACTGCTCACGAGTTTTTTTTTTTTTTTCAGGAATTTACCACCCTGAAAGATAGCCAAGAGCATAATGTGCAGCAGCATGGTTGTGAGAGCGTGCTTGAATTACAGGGCATTAAATTTGTTAATATTTCATGTAGTAAAAATCTGGACTACATAACAGTCTTCCCCTTGCAACTAATCAGGAAACACTGTTGAACCTGAGATTGAAACCCGCCGATACAAATCTTCGTACGTTAAGGCCATGGTCTTTCATTTATTTCAAACAATTGCAAATTACTCAAATATTATTTAACCAAATGCTTTGAAAAAATTAGAGACTGTTTACAGTCATACGATACATAATTTTGCCAGAGTTTTATTAAAAATAATGTACCATTTGCTAGCAAATTATTATTTGGCTTCATTTCGGCTTAATTTGACTACAAAATATGTAATATTTCAGGGGCAAAAATCTAAAAATCCGTTTGGTGTATTGCAACCAAAAAAATTCAGATACAAACGATGATAAGTGTTAAAACTGTAAGAATGAATTCTTGATATATGTATAAATTTGAATTAAAAATCTTTTTTCGGAATCACTGAAAAGCTAAAGAGCTAGGACTTAAGAAAAGTCCTCTCCTGGCGCATAAACGGTGTTGTAGCGTGTCACACGTATTATTTTATATGCGAAACCACTTAAAGTATTCATATTACGTTTATCTACGAAAATAACACACAAGACAAAGGACTACACAACCTTAATTACGTATGATTGATTTATTTATTTTAGTGAACTTTATGTCTCGTCGTCACAGAGGTTTAAGGGCCACTTGTATAAAAGACGTCCTTTGCTTAATCTGAGTTTAAGATAATCACTGATCTTAGATTACTGTAAACTGCATTGTATAAAACAATTTCTGCTCTGATCTTCAGTCAAAGTTAACTTAACTTTGAACCATCAATTTTCATGGTTCAGGGAAATGAGCTTCGGTCATAAGCAGTAATTGCAGTTGTTAACACATTCTTAAAAATTAATCATACTGTAATTCATGCTTAGTAAAGATAAGCTGAAATTAATGAGGACTGTATTTTCCTTAAAACGTTTTGTTGCTAAATATTAATCCTGAAAACTCGTGTGTGCCAACTGATGGTAGAATTCTGGTTTAGAATGTGTACTGTTTACTTTCAATTTTCATTAACTTCCCTTGATATTTAGAAGCTAGATAATTGAAATGTAATATATCAGTTGTTTGACTTGCTGAATAGTGTCTCTAGGCCAAAAATTTATCTAGCAAGGAAACAAGAAGACAATAATAAAGCTAGACATCGATTTAGTTTTTGAAGTAGCGATATTTTGGCTACCAGTACATAAATTTCACTTAATTGTATAGATGGCTGTGTGAATGTACTGTACCTTATGTGATGGTTGATAAGGTTATATTCAAGAAAATATTTTTCAAAGTTCCTAGACCCTATGACTTGCATTCACATAAAAGGCAAGGCAAAAACGTATTTATCTGTAGCTTTAAAGTTTAGCACAGAAGATTACACTTATCTTTGGCATTGTAAGATGAACACAAATGTCAGCATAAGGTAGGCTTAAGCTGTAAGGTATAATAAATTCGGCTGACGACATGTGAAAAGATCTCTTCCTTTCGAGGTTATCCTCCTCAAACCCTTCCAGAACCTTCCAACCTCCCTCACTTCATTCTTCACAAGCGTAGACTGCCTACCCTGCTTCATTCACCTCCACACATTTAGCATCTTCTCACTATTGTTTCCTTTCCCTATGTACACTCCCTTAGTTATGTGACACTGTAAACCTCCCCATCCTCCCTCTCCATTCACAACTCTGTACATACTGACCAGTATTTCAAATATCCCTCTTTCCTTCAATGAATTATTCCAAAATAAGTTCTCCGTATATAGATGGGACAGGGATGGAACGTGAAGAGGACTGTACCTTGAGACCACTGAGACCTTCTTGTGGCCAAATCATGATCACAGAAAAGCAACAGCAGAAACACTGGACTTAATCACAGCTCCCCTGGTTCTTTCTTTAGTTTTCCATAACCTAACATAGGGAGTGCCAACCATATCAACAACCAAAATTTATCCCTTTTCTTGTGTCAAACTTTCTAGTATATGTATTAAACAAAATATAATAAATAATGATATAGATATTAATATATTTTCTTTTTATTTATCTTTCTGTTTTTTTCTGAATAATATATAAATACTATACAAACAACATTTCAAAAATTTACTCATGTACAAAGGACTGCCAAAGCATGGCTAGATATGCAATACATATTAAATACAGCTGAGAATTATAGCATCTATCAAAACCAGATAATTACATAAATATCATAATATTTGATAACTCAGGTACTGTACATACGACTGCCTAAGGATGACTAGATATACAATAAGTATTTAATACAGCTGGTAATAACAGCATCTAGCAAAGCCCGATAAATATCTCAAGTACAATATTATTTTCATAAATAATCGCAGCAAAATAATTTTCAATCTGTTTCAATTTTAGGAGCTCACAAAAATTGGCCTATCTACAACTTACGAACTTTGGAAAAACCATAATATTTATGATCAATTAAATTTTTTATTTAATTTCCTTCCAAACATGATCTAAATTGGATACAGACACAGCAAACCCTACAAAAATAATCTTAAACTTCCTACCAACAATCAAAAGGCATAACTAGGAAGCTTCAAGAGGAAGTATAGTTAAATAACTCTTAATTTCAAATTGATGATATCATTACGCAACCTATAATGCCTGACATCTGAGCCATTATGGCCTACCAATACTTAACTTAAACTAGCAGCATCATTCCCCAAGGCTGTCTACCGAACCCAGCAAAAATTCCGTCATATATAGTCGTTCCCTTTCTCAAGAAGGTGGTGGAATCCAGATTTAAAGGAAAGTCCGTTGAAAAACCATGCTGCGCATCGGTGATAAGAGCTTAAACGACCAGAAGCTTCTCTAACATTATCCAGCAACACTGTTAAATTCTCTTCCTCTGCTGCATCGCCATTCCCCTCTCTGCCGACGTCACAGCGCAAATCAAACAACACACTGTCTATATGCCTTGAACTCGGAACATTGAAGCACGCCTGTGATGGCAAAAATATGTTGTTAGTAAAATTCACGTAACGTTTCAACGTCTGTTCACAATTTACATCATGGTAATCCATGCCATCGCACACAAATACCAGGTAAACATACAATAAACTATAAATATGTGCTCGGTGAAAATATGTCCGTTTGTTTTTTCCACTAGGGAACATAATGCGTTGTAAACATAAACGTTGACTGCAACCCGATGTCAAGTAGACACCGTCACAACCTGACAGCTACAGACCAGTGAGTCTCACCTCGAGTATGGGTGAAGTAATGGAGAGGCTGATAGCGAAATATGTGGTAGATGTCATGGAAGAGAACTGGGCTCAGGAATATTAGCATGAGTTTAGAAGAGGTTACTGATGCGAGACCCAACTGGCTGGGCTGTTAGAGGATCTGAAGCAAGCTGTGGATGATGGGAAGCAGGGGAATGTGTACTGGGTCACTTGTTGTTTACCATAATGACAGATGACATGGGAATGGAAGTGAGTGGTAAGATAAGGTTGTTTGTGGACGATCGTGTATTGTATTCGGTGACAGGTGAGGGAAACAACTTGCAGGTGGTCATTTATCGGGTGCTAGAATGGACAGAAAATAATAAAATGAAGATTAATGTCAAGAAAACAAAGGGGGCGAGATTCACTGGAAATAGGATAAAGAGCAGGGTCATGAATAAATGGGGTGAGCAGGAGATAAGAGATGTGACAGTATACAAGTACTTAGGGGTGGTGTTACAGCAAGACCTAGGGTGAAATAAACAGGTAGAAAGAGTAGTTTCTAAGGGAAGAAAGTCTCTGAGAATTCTAGGGAGGGTCTTGAATGTAGTCAGTGGTGAGGTGAAGGAGAAATCATACACCTCGATGGTACGTCCAACGCTGGAATATACAGAGGCAGAGTGGGATTCTTACAAGAAAGAAGAGGTATAGGAGCTGGAGAGGTTTCAGGAGAGGGCGGCAAGATGGGTGAAGGGTAGGTGGAGAAGGCAGGGACAGGAAGGTGAGGATGAGGGAAACTACAGGCCATCAGTGATGGTGAAGAAAATCGGTTGGAAAGCTTTAAAGGACAGGCTAAGAGTGAAGAGGCTTGTTAAGTTTTTCAATGTGGTGAAGGGAGAGGGAGGATGCGCTTGGTTAGGTTCCCAGTTATTCAGGAGTGACTACAGAGGGAGAGGGAACAACAGCAAGAAGATCCAGAGAGTTTGGAAGAGGATGGAGAGGGGTAGGTAGTCAATGATGGTAAGGTCGGTGAGGAAGTGGAACGAGCTGAGAGAGGAACTGGCGAGGGTTGAGAAGGTTGAGTTGTTCAGGAGTGGTCTGGAGAGAGAGTGAATGAGGAGTGTAGACTTGCCACTAGGCGACAGTCCATCTGCAAGAATGAAATTATTAATATTATCGTTATTTACTCCATCTTATGTCCTTCACCGTTACAGGTAGCCCTGCATGCTTTCTCCTCCTACCTTTAAACCATCTCGCTGCCTTTCTTTGCACCTTTTCCAGTTCCTGCGCCTCAGCTTCCGTTATGCAGCTGCGTATTCTTACATCGGCTGTACCATTGTGCAGTATGCATTTTTCCTTAACCTCATTCCTAGCTCTCTTCAGTACCCTTCCCAGCATACTTAATGTTATTCTCTCTTTCGTTGCCACTCGACGTATTTTGTTCATGTAAAGTTACTTTGCAGCACAATACCAAAGTAGGTTCATTGAGGGGCTTGCTCTATCTTTTGTTCTTGGAATGCTTATTTACGACTGTGTTGAGTGACAATATTACTACGGATAAACGCAACTCCAGAACTTTATTGTGAGTCACATACAACTTTGAATAGCGCGGGTTTTAAACAAAATTCTATATTGCCCTATGTTAAAAATGTCTCACCATAAATGATTTTGTACGTTTCGTTACATATGTTCTTACTGTTTAATATTACAGGTGGAAATAGTTGAACAGACTGTACTCGGATTTGTAGGGAGTCGATGGTGATTCCCGGTCAAACCATCCTGAATTGGAATTTTAAATATGTTCTGAAATCTATGCAGGTGAATGATGGTATTTATTTTTTAGTGCTAGCCAAAGCTGCTCGCCCTTTAGTTCCTTAGTCACTAAACCACTTATTTAATATCCAATGACGTTTTTGCTGAGACTTCTACCCTTGGTGGGGTGATTAACGCTACCTACGTAGTTAAGAACATCATTTGGATATAATTAATTATTAGGAAATATTAACAAAACTGCGACTGATTTTGAACAATTGTAGGGTTAAAACACACACGTCAAGAAATATAGTAATTTAGTAAACATTCAACAATACAACGATTCTACGAGACCATTGTTAGTTTTACCCAACAGTGTTATAAAACAATCAATGTTTGTATTAAGTAAGTATACACACGAAATAAATATTTTTACTACAATCACTTTTGTAAAATATAATTGAAGTTAGGCGTAGTTCACGCGTTGTACGTTGGCCTTGATGTATTCGTTTAATAATGCCAGCGTATATTGATAAAAAGTCTCCTGCAGCCTCACCGAGATATTTTGCACGTTGAGTCTGGAAACGGAACTTGCCGAGCGTAAGTTTAAATTGGGGCTCGCAAAGGTTCGTGCGAAGTGTGAACGTGAGCGAGGCAAAAAGTCGGCCTCTCGAGGCAACAGTTACGCCCCGAGCTAGCCGCGCTGTCTCTTTTTAATGTTACACTCCAAACACGCGTTCTTCGCCTCATCAAAATATTTGTTTCTATATGAACCACTGAAAAGTAACCTTTTAGTAAAGGTATGAGTATTTAACTTGCGTAAATAAATATTGCCGCACAGCAAAGAAAATGTGGAAAAATTATAATGTTTTGTGCAACTTTTTTTTAAAATTTTCTTTGTAAAACATACAAATTTCTTTGTAGAAAAGATAATTTTTTTCGACATAAAACTTGAGTTCAAATATCGTAATTATATTCACGATGAAGTCAAAATAAACTATCTTAATAATAACACAATTTTTGTTACCACTACTGTAACTTTTAAAGAAAAATTTTTTGGCGAAGTTATTTTGCAGTTGTTTTTACCTAAACAAACATTTTGCTGTGGTAAAAAACAGCGGAGTGACGAGGTGTGAGATAGCAAACGTTGCGGGTCCGACATCATTGACATTTTCTGTCCTCTCGTGTTGTTTCGTATCGCAGTCCGCGCCGTGCAATCCTTACTTCTCGCTTGCTTGCTTTTCAATTATAGCAGTCCCAGAGAAGTCCTCTACCCGTATTCTTTCACTTCCCGCTAAGCTATTGTAAAAATTTCAAACAGATAAAAGTGTCCCAGCAAAACATTGGGTGAAAAACGCATACAGTATATTTAAGCCGCTCATTTGATTGTTGTTCTTTCAGCAGCAATTCTGCTTTGGGCTGGGAGACAAAATTATGTTTAGCTGTCATTTGCGTTTTGTTATTCCATGTCATATGCGTTTTCGTTATACCACATTTTAAAGTGACTTATATTCTCTTTGACGTCACATGGGAACGCGGTCGAACGGGATAAAAAGTATCCTATGTCCTTCTCCTAGTTCTAAGCTACCTCCCCACTAAGTTTCAGCCAAATCAGTTCAGCCGTTCTTGAGTTAAAAATAGTGTAACTAACACGACTTTCTTTTATATATATATATATATATATATATATATATATATATATATATATATATATATACTAGCAGTCCCCCGCGGCTTTGCTCGCGAGTATTATTCGTAACTGATAATATTTACTTTAATTGAAAAACCTCTTTGTTCACAAGATTGGTACTTCAGTCATAAAGTGTTAGAATGTCCAAGCGGCTAGTTGAACTAATTCTGCAGCAGGATAAGTAGCTATAGCTGTCCACGCGAAAAGCAGTCTTAAGTTTGTCCCTGCCACTAACAGCGACTTCGCCTGGGCCTTATTTATAAAACTGCCAATTTGACGTTCTAGGGTAGTTACAGACGTCTACGGTAAGTGGTTAATCAAATGAGAAACATATGTTTACCCTGTGCACAACCATTGGTGACGGTGCCCTCAATTATATATTGTCAAAATATTCACTTTAACTTTATTGACATTACAAAGTTTCAGGGAGTAAAGGTTTCGCGGAAACGTATTTGGTGCCCCAAACCTGAGATTAGTGAGATGATATATCGTCGGTTTACTGCCAAATGTGACAATGTCAAAATGAGATAAA
>PNEQ01081875.1:0-15020 GCA_003012365.1 Medauroidea extradentata | reverse complement strand
AAACAACTGTCTATGATGTCACATTATTTCAAATCCCCCCCCCCCCATTTCTTTTTACAGTAACGGGTTGTCCACTGGAATGTGTGGTTTTTGTTGAATTCTGTTGTACTCGTGAATGAAATAACATCTATACTGTATCCATTCCTAGGATGTAGCTTGTATCACTACTCATATTCACACGCTTGAACGGCATGGGCTGTGTTCGTAACAAGCCACCACAATGCATCCATGTGTTTGGCGAGCTATCTGCTGTCAATGTCATGCCTCTCGAAGTGAGGTCAGACACCTCTGATAACATTTTCCTACGGGAACTGTATGTGGGGACCAAAGCTTCTAAAGAACAGCAATCCCCTTGCCACCCCGTTGTACCATAATATTTTTTCCTTCAAATGCGTTTTACCTTAAAAAAATTATTTGCAAAAATTATGAACCTACCCTGAAAGTTTTTACACCTGGAAACTAAAAACATTCCACGTTATAGTAAATGTAACAAGGTACACAATTACACCCTATGTATTTAAATAAATTTAGACACTCGCCTAATTATGATTCAATGGATGTGAAGAGAACGTTATCAGAAATTATGGGTAAAATGCTTTAATATTGCCAGCACTGTTATATCACAATCACAATTTGCAACTTTTGTAACACAGTTAAACCTTTGTAAATCACAAACTTTATTGTAATGATAGAACTGCAAGGGGGTGTTGTACTGCAATTCTTAGAAAGAGGGATATCCTTTGTGTAGGTTGGCAACATGTTAGTGTTTTTTTGGTTTAGGTTGAACATTCTTACTTGCGTGTGTTGCTGTCTGAGTTGGAAGTCGTGATTGTGATCTAGAAGTGCTGGCAATATTAAAGCATTTTACCCATCATTTCCGATAACGTTCTCTTCACTTCCATTGAATCATAATTGGTAAATATCAAGAGTAGCAACTCATCGTGTAGGGACTTAACTATTGGTTTTACAGGTAGTGTTTCTTAATAAAAAATGTTTCTACAGTGATGAAAATGAGTCTTACGTAAAGAAAATTGTAGTTTATTTTGAATTTTCAGTTTTTCATCCAAATTCTAAGTCAGACTCCCGTGTTTTTACGTCTTCGTCATGATGCGTGTTTATGTGGAAGTAGTGCTCCTAGCGTAATTAATTGAAAGTAGCGCTAATACGGTGCGCAACTATTCTTTAGGCAGCAAATTCAGTTGTAGAAAATCTGTCACGCTTATAACACGTGTTGTCGTGGCAGTAGCTGTGCATATTCAGGGAAAATTTGATGGTTTGTAGTACAAATGACCGTTGCAAGTGAGAATGCTTCGCGGCGTAGCAGTAGTGTATGTAGTGTGTGTTTTATGGACGTTTTACAATATGCAACTCTAATGGATAGTGTGTATTAGTTAAATTTTGCTAATTGAGACACAGCAACAAATACGTTTTGCATGCGTGTGTGGAGATTTATTGACCAAGGTACCACGTTGGAAGAGGAATAAATGCATGTTTTAGGCCTACTGTTTGTGGCGAAGAATTTGTATCCTCGATTGAGTACAGTAAGTACTAATCTTTTACTACAATAATGTGTGTTGTTCAGTGTACGTTATATAATTTGTCTGGCTTCTATTGCAAATTGAACATGTTAAATACGTTTTTTAATGGGCATTAAAGACGTGTAACATCTGTTAAACATGCATACAACATGAATTTAATGTGTATGTACTAGTGGATTAGTGCAATATGCTAAAAATACAAATTTACTTAAGTAACTATTTTTGGCACCTTAAATTGGTAGTAGAATGAGTTTAAACTGTGTGTTATTGTGTATAAACTGTTTTTATTCTTGTTCGTAATATTTTGTGTACTTTTAAACGATTTCCAAGATGTGTACTTCCCTTTACCACTATATAATGTAATGCACATGTATTTATTTAGGCAGCCGTTTATATCAATTATATTTACCTGAAATTAATTGTAAATAGTACATTTCGGCTGTTTATTACAGTTATTGTACGTTGTTTTACCCCATAATTTCTGTGTTAGTCATAGCCCTCCCCACTATCGCGTCTTTAGAAAGTCGGCTTTTCCAGTAGTCATGAATGTTTTTTCTCCTTATATTTACGTAAAATCAATTGTAATTAGGGTATTTAATGTAATAAATGTGCTTTTTATGTATTTTTACCCCACAATTTCCTTGATCTTCATAGCCCTCCCCACTAATGAATTGGTAGAAAGTAAGCATTATTATTAATTGCAACTACTAATTACTGTTAATTTTCGCATGAGTAGTTACTCTTGATATTTACCCAACTATCTTACGCTGCTGCCTAAATATACTGAATCCAAGAAACTCTATACATAATAATAATAAATAATTTCTTGCTATTGGGCAAGCGCTCAGTGGCAAGCTTCCAACACCCCTACAACTTCCTCTCTAAAGCCATCCTAAACTGTCCCACACCCCGCAACGACGCCACATCCTCCTGCAACAAATTCCACTCCTTGACCGTTCTAACCAGCATTGACTGTTGTCCCTGTCCCGTCCTCCGCCAAACCCGCTGTATCTTTTTACTGTTGTTGCCTCTACCCCTATATCCACCCTTATCTAGCTAGTGCACTCCATCCTCCGTCCCGTTCCACTACCTTATACATCCTAACCAGTCTTTCCACCCTCCTCCTATCCTTCAGCGAGTTCCATCCCATATCCCTCATCATCATTGATGGCCTGAAACTACTTTCATCCTCTCCATCCTGCCCCGCCTTCTCCACTTACCCTTCACCCACCATCTGGCTGCCCTTCTCTGCATCTTCTCCAGTTCCTTCACCTTCACAACATGGGGGTCCCACTCAGCAGCAGCGTACTCAAGAACAGGCCGGACCATGGTGTTTTAGGCCTTCTCCTTCACCTCCGAGCTGGTTCCATTTGATATCCCACCCATCATTCCTAGCACTTTCCTACCTTTTGTGACCACTCTCTGAACTTGGCTTTTCCACCCATGATTTTCATGTAGAACAACTTCTAGGTACTTATACTCGGATGCCTCGCCTATTTCCTGCCCTGTCCAACTATAGACATCCCTGCTCTTTAGCCGTTTCGTTGTAAACTGCACGAGTTTAGTTTTTCTAACATTTATCTTCATTTTGTTTTCAAGTGTTCACAGCCTTATCCAGTCAATATCTTCCTGTAACTTGTTCTCACGTCCCACCACTGAATAGAGCACACAATCGTCAGTGAATAGTTGTATTCTGCTGGTAACCTCCAAACCTATATCATTGACCAGTATGGTAAACAATATCGGACCTAGCACACTTCCCTGTGGCACCCCTGAAGAGACCTTTCCCTCAATTGACACAGTACCCCCCACTTTCACTCTCTGAACCCTTCCCTTGAGGAAATCTATCCACCCTACCAACATCTTGTTTTCTAATAGCTCATCCACCTTTAGAAAAGTTTCCCATGAGGCACCTTGTCAAAGGCCTTTTCAAAGTCAATAAAACAGGCATCCACTTGCTTTCCCTCATCAACAGCTTTCACCAGGTCCTCCAACAGACTGGCCAACTGAGTCTCACATGAATATCACTTCTATGAAACCATGTTGGTATTCCCTCAGCCAGTTCTTTTCATTCATTACCGTAACTACCTACTGTGCTACCAATTGTTCCATCATCTTCCCGGTATTCGAAGTAAGACTAACCGGCCTGCATACTGCTGGAGTGCGACCTATCCTCCCAATGCTTGTATATTGGTACCACCAGTGCCTCCTTCCATTCTAGTGGGAGTTTACCTTGTTCCAGTTTTTGTCTGTACCTAATTCTCTCATTTCCATGTCGGACATTAATTGTACCTAAACATTTTCCACATCTGCCAGTGAACATGAAACCAATAAGTTATCTACCCATATCAAAATATATGTGACCCCATTGAAGTACAAACAAGGGTCAAATTTACTACGTTCAAAACACAATCCTTTCAAATATGAGTCTATATAGTTATTCCAGCATTTACAGGCCTCAAAGTCGGTCTCTTTTTTCACTTCTAGTCACTATTTTTGACAAAAGTCATTTTTAGTCACTTTTTCTGAAAATTTTCACTTTTTTGAAGTGCTCGAAATTGGCTTTTTTTAAATTGTTCCATAAAAATTCTCTTGAGTTAATGAAGGACGGTAAAAATACAATTTTCAGTTTGTTTTGTATTATTTTTACTGTATTTAAGATTGACAATGACTTTACTCCTTTGGTAAGCTTGGCAACGTTGTTAGATTGTTTGTGTGTTAGACAAATGTGTGTCTGGAACTGTAGTCCCTATCTCTGTTTGAAATCTCAAAAATTTATGAACGTGTGCAGAGTTATGAAAATTTGGCATTTGATGAACTCAATCTTTTACCGTGAGAATTTCTAGAGTATGTAAGTCGACTGGAATATGGTGGTGATTTAGGTTACGTATTGCAACATGTTTATTTATCCTGGTAGCTTGTTAAATGTTATCTGTTTTATTTTTGTTTTTGATACGTAGTAGTAAAATAAATATGCATATTTTAATAAGGCAAAAAGTTTTTAACAACAATGAATTTTAAATTTGTAATGACGCAGCATTAATTTTGCCAGAATTCATGTGTCTGTGAAATGGCAATCAATTTTCTTCATGAATCGCGAGAACTCAAACTATTATCATAATCCAGCGTAAGTTTTACCAGTGGGGGAAAAAAAAAAGACTAGGGTAAAATTGTTGCGTCTTAAATCGGAAATGTAGAGGCGGAAAACAAAGGTGTAGGTTATTCAGAGCTATACATTTTTTATCACTTGTGTTTCCATCTTGGAATTATTAATACAGACATTATTTTGTGAAATATGAAGCAAATAAATTTATCTCCCAGTTTTAAATTGTTAAGTTCGATGGAAAACATTCGAGGGTCAACATAACATAATTAAGTGACTTTTTTTTTTGTCCGCAAAATGTCTGATTTTACTGTTGGAATAAATTATACCTATTTATTCTGGTTATTAATATTTGTTTATAACTTCTATGTCCTCATTACATTCATATGTATTTAGTGACTTTTAGGTCTATACAACACAGACTAGGTGTAACATTTGTGTACGTTTTCAAGCCATTAAACTAAAGTTATGTATTTTTATAAATATTTATATTTAAATGTTTAACTAAATAAGGTACTTAGCCCAGTACACATTTGATACTGCAGCAATAGAGCTTGACATGTAAAACATTAGTAAAATTTACAAGAAAATGACATGAAAAACAGCAATAAAATTAGTGAAAGAATCTTGTTAAAATGGACGAAATCGTTAAACTATTTTCACTGAAAATAGGTGTGTCTAATATTGTACGATTTTTTTTGACAAAATGGTTACGCGACTCATGTTTGGAGTACAAATTTGATGTACTGTACGGTAGTTTAAAATCACAAAATATCATATTATACCAATTCGGACTCGGCCTTAAGTTTCGTGGCCTAATAGAAATACAGTTGCTTAATATTGGTAAATTATTATGTGACTCAGTTATGTAGGCCTATTTAATCATAGTTACAAATTTAAGCTGTTTGTATTTCAAGTATTATAGCTAGTAGGTGTTAGGAAAGCTAATATATATAAAAAAAGAGGAAATTGTTGCTGTGTTGGTTTTGATCTTCAAAAGGCACAAAAAATAAAAAATACATAGTCACTTTTTGGTCATTTTTTATCCTTTATAGTCACTTCGTAGTCACTTTTCCAAGTCAGATGGTCACTATATTCACTATTTTAGAGGTATTGGACCACTTTGAGGCCTGCATTTAGGGCTTTGATGCAAGCCGTACAAAGACTTCACTAACTTGCATACTTGACCAATGTCACTCTTTAAACCATAAGAGTTGTCATTATTCATCTTCTAGTGACGGTTATTGATAGCCTCTTGCAACATTGCTTTCTTAATTGTATGATTATCTACTACTTTTTTTGTAAACACTCAATTGTGAATCAATTAAATTTACATCTATTTGGTTTTCTGCTAATTCCCAAGTCCCGTCATTCCGTAGCGATGACAGTTCTTCCTTAACAGCTATTTTCCACCCTTCGTCTATGCTAGTAGTATCTTCATAAGTATCTGGTACTTCAGTTACACAAGTATCCCCTGCATTTAAGGCAAGCATAACATCAAGCTCGAAATCTTCCAGTTGATTAGGTAACTTTGTCGTTTGATGACTTCTTCATACCTCTGGTGATTTCCCTTGGGGAACATCAACATTGTTATTGATACCTTCCTGTATTGGGACTAGCTTAATTTCTTCATGTTGGTCATACTGCTGCACGTTTGATGTATCCTTGCAAAACTCTTCAATTATGATGCTCCTGGCTAACACTGTTTTTCTTTTTTGAGTATCCCACAGTTTGTAACCAACATCACAGTAGCCAACCAAGTCCAATCTTTTTGTGTGTGATTCCAGTTTGCCACTTCTGTTTTTTTTTTTTTAACAAAAGTATATGCAGGACATCCAAACACCCTTATTTTATTTATGTTAGGTTTAATCCCACATCTTTCGGCTGGTTTAACACCTAGCTGGGTACGGTCATTGTCTCAATTCTGTTCAACAAATAGACAAAGGTGAGATTTGCTTCCCCCCACATTTCCTTTGTTCAGCTACACCATTCTGTGGTGCATTTTTTGCCATTGAGTACCTGAATATTGATAGCCGTGACAGCACGAAAGGATTTAAAAGATGTTGAGCTATGTTCACCACCTTGATCACACCTCAGGTTTTCTATCTTCTTGTTAAATTTAGCATCAGCCATTGCAACAAACTGTATAAACTTACTTTCAACCTCATCCTTGGTATGCATTTGATACACAACTGCAAAATGGATATAGTGGTCTATGAAAGAAACAAAATAATTTTGGTTGTCGTGGGTAGATGGAGTAATTCTCCCACAAATGTCTCTTGGCTTCAGACTGACCACCCTAACATATGTTAGCTGTGTTTACTTTCCATTCAGACACACCTCATATAGACTGTCTGGTTTTATTGTGGAAGTATGGTCCATTCACTAGGCACATATGTAACAATATAATTATTGCAGAATGTTAACTTCCCTATAAAATACTTTCAATCACTGCACTTTCTTTTTCGGACAGTCTGCTTTGAAAGGTTTATGTTATACACTCCACCCTGGGTATTTGAGTTGTTTTTTCTGTATAAAAACTGAGATAATTTTTTTTTATTTGCTTAAGCTACATTCTGAAGCAAAACATGTTACAATATCTCGACTGGTTTAGGTAGATTTTATGGGGTAGGGCCTAGATGAAAACAAATATTACGTCTTTTCACCTCTTCAGTGATCAAATTTCGCAAAATCTTACCACCACAGGTGAGGATAAAAGTATCCAATTGAAATGAAATCTCAACGATAACCCATTGAGTCAAAGCATAATTAAAGATTCATTAACATTTTTTTCCTTTTCATTGCAGCCCTAGGAGTACGGATTTTAAAAATTACTGAAATCTGTTTACTGGCATTTACATATTCATTATAACACGAAAAACAACTCTATACCTCGGTGGATCGATAGCACGTGTGGATTTATGTTAAACATATTCTATGTTTTTTCTCCCCCTTAAGATTCAAAGAAAAAATTGCTTTATAGACAATAAGAATATTGTATTGGCGTCTCATTTAAGTGCAAACCGTGACGACAGGCTGTTTATTTTAGAATTTGTAAACAATTAACTGAAAACACCCTTCATCCCGTGCATAACCCATCGCCTCCTTAGGTGTCTAATTTCAAAAAACCAATAAACTAAGCACTATTTATACAGAGTGGTTTCAAGATTACTCGTCCAACAGAAATTGTAGTGTCAAAATATACATTTTGTCAAAGTCTGACGATGTAACACCACTACTTTTATTTAATATAGTCATTGATAACGTTACAAAAGTAATAAGAAACTCTTAAAACACTTCTCTATGCTGATCTAAAAATTACACTAAATAAAATGATAGGTAATGTATGGCATATGTAACAAGAAGACCTAGTCATTTACTCTGTTGTGTACAGATAACCATATGAAGCTTAATTTTGACAGTGTAATTCGTTACATTTTCTCAGAAAACGTATACCATCAATTTTGAATACTCTGTAAACGCAACAAAGATCTGATTGTATGCGTGATCTAGGTGTTATTGTTAACGCTAAGCTATATTTTCATCACCATGTTGATAATATTATCACCTCCGCCAATGAAGTTCTTAACTGGATAGAGTTTCTAATGTCATCTGCTACCAAAACATGACTGTGTAATATGCTTGTATGACTCCCTGATTAGAGGACAGATAGCAATAGAATTGAAAACATCCACAAAAAAATATTCTCATATTTGTATAACAAATGTAACATCAATAATGAAAGCATTGATTATCAAGTTGCTTTACAAGCTTAAGAGCGTATGGTAGATAATATTTCCTCGCGCGCGGAGTTTTGTGGTCGTTTATACACTCGTCGTAGGATAGCGCTACGTCTGGCTGTAGGCGTGGGCTGATTGAAATTGTAACAAGAAGCAAACAGGGTGGTGTTCCAGCCGCTGTTTATCGGCGAGCGGAGAAGAGAAAGACGATACCCGGCAGATAAGAATGCCTCTAGGCATGTGGCATGTTTGTGTGTAAGTCAGTGTGTGTTTCTTTTCTACTAGACGGTTGAATCATATTATGTACAAGGCCTGGCTTGCTTGTACACAACTGAACCACACTCCAAGCCCAGCATATAACAGTTGTATCAAGGACCGGTTTGTCTGATGGGATGAAAAAAAAGAGGGGGGGGGGATTCAGATTGCAACTGCTGGGAGGCGTATATAGCACATTCAATCAGTCTTTTCATTCTTTTATTTCCCCCATAATTTTGTACCATCTTAAGGGTTCGACATGAAGAAATAGTACATGTACGATATATACATACACACACACACACACACATATATATATATAGAACACACGCATTAGAACATAAATATCACATGTTATCAGGTTACTAAATTATTGAGGCTAACATGATATCCCATTTTGACCCATTCCTCCCTTTTAATCTACAGACTCCAAAACGGCTGGAGCGATTTTGATGAAATTTTCAGGCAATCTTCATGTTAGCCCAGCGGATGATCCTGTGAAGTTTGATAGCGTTCCGATCAACATAATTTTTTGCCAATTTTGTGTCATATTTTTGCTGCAAATTAATAATAATAAAATAAAATAATTAAGTAGGATAGAGACTTGGAAGTGTGCGGCATGGCAATACATAGACTTCAATACTTGGCTATAGATAATTAGTGCTACCTGGGTCGCTAGTTTTTTTTTATAAAAGAAGGAAGTCTGTAATTATAATAAGGCACAACATTATACTTATCAACTGAACTAGATGTATGCCCTGATCATGTTTTATCCAGAATTATTTTTAAATCATAGCCTGTTTGTGTGACCTTTCAATAACTATTTCACATGTACGTATATCAGTAACAAGTAATTTTTTTTTGTCTTTGGAAATTGTGGGTTTAACGCATGCTAACATCACATACTCTTACATTTAACTATTCAGTGTAATCTCGTAAAATATCAATTGATAACAAGCACAGTGAGATAATCACGTTCACAAACAAGATACATATTACTACTTGGTACAATGAATAATACTTACAGTAAACTATTAGGTTGGAAGAAAGGGAAAAAAAAATCCAGTTTATTTTCCATTAATAATTAGCACCAGTCATTGCTTAACACATAAAAAAGGTTTCTTATAACATTTAAGATTATGTAAGTACACAAAAAAGTAGTTTCATTACATTCTGCCACTGTATTCCACACGCGCTCATTACGTTGGCTGTACTAGATGTGCTTCCTCAAGATTTCTGCATGCGACGGTCAAATTTTAGAGACAGTTGGATTGAAAAGTAGTATAGTTAAAGTTCAGTCCCTTACTCTTTCATGTACTCGTGGCAGACGTGCTACTGTCGCCTCTAAGTGGGACTTTCACCATAACTCGTACGAATAAAATTTTATTACGTGGTTGTAGTTATCTCTAGATGCTAGTCCTCCAATGTGTTTAAATATTCCTCATTCTTTTAACCTGCGTCGTGAGTGAGATATTTTTGGTCAGCATTCAACATCGAGGTCTTAAATGCTGGTAGGGGGGTGCCATGGTGTGAGTATGGAGCTGCGCCGGAATGAAAGGGCGGGGGAAATCCCTGAGAAAACCCTCCGACCAGCGGCATTGTCCAGCACGATTCCCATATGCAAAAATCTCGGGACCGAACCCGGAGCGCCTTGGTTGGAGGCGAGAGGTCTGACCTCTCGACCATCGCGTCCCCTTTACTAAGCCGTCGTCGTCAGCCGTCAACAGCCCTGACTTATTAACACTTAAAAATCCTAAATCCCGTTGTTATATTGAAGAATAATTTTTACACTTGGCACTTGGTCCCTCCACCCAGCATCCCTGCCGACCGACTTCTTTCTTCCGCGTTCTCTCTCGCACACCAAAACCCCGCCACTGCTTTTCCAGTACTTGGTTGTTTGGCCAATGAGAGAAAGGCATCTCTAGAACAGCCCTGCCTTTTGAAGACAATTCGTCCAAAATTGCTGGTTTAATTTCTACATAAATAATTACAATTGTTTATTTTGACTGACAATCATTTTCTATTGTTTCACTGGGTGTACTGCTAGAATTAATTTTGCTAAAAACAATTACCATTTTTCTTTTATTGTGTGAAGCTAACTCCTATAGGCTGGCTTTTCCCACTCCCTGCGCTAGTCATGCGATTCCAATTCGATATAATTTTATATAAACCAAGCTTTTCAATTATAAAAATTGTCTACTTAGACCTACTTTCTATTCTTCCACCCTCTGAGAGTGCTTTTCCTTTGTTTCTTTTCCGCCATGTAGAAATAAGAAATAATTGCCGTTCTTCTTAAAGCGTGTTTTATTGCCGCCCATTGTAGCATTTTCTTCTGATTTCTGAACAGTGATCTTCTATAAAGTAAACAATGACGACCTTTTACTAGGGCTCTGTAAAGATTAAGTATATGCTCGTCCGCCATTTTTGTCGGTCCGCAGCTAACCCAAGTGAATACTCTCTTCGAGCGTGCAGGAAACATTTAAACTAAACCAGTCGACCGAAAACCTAAGACTTAAAATTTTTTACAATGTAATTATAGACTATCCTACCAATGATGGTACCTGTTAATTTTCCTTTCGTAAAAAATTTTACTGTCAAAACATTATTCAAATGATCTCCTCTACATTGCCTGTAGGAAAATGCAGGCCAAAATGTAGTAAGAGACAAACTTTTTTGTTATTGGCTATATATGTGGGTACTAGCAGATGAAAGAAATATAAAACTCTGAATTTAATTTTTTTGTCTCACTTAAAGATTTACACAACGACAGTTATTTTTGCGTGTTTCGAAACTCGTACAGTCCACAATTTTTTTATTTATTTTTTTCCAGTACAACAATGCAATGTATAGTTTGACATTAATTTGCAAACATTAACGTTTTATATTACAAGCCGTGTATGGCCTATTTACAAGCAATGGTGGTGAATCAGAGGTACAAAAGCTCAGATTCTCAGGGGTGGACAAACGTAATAATGGCTATTCTAGTTTTCATCTTAAGGGGGTGCAATGGTCACCATCTTGGATAATTGAGTTTTGCTTTCATATAATATTTTTGTAGGTTGTGCAAAATTTGCCTCTGTTTCAAAGATTTATAAAAAAAATGTCTGAATAAACCTAACCACAACTTTATGAATCTGATTTTACAGCGCAAAGTATTTTACAAAAAGGATAGAGAATTCTTACTGCATAATGACGAAGTTTGTTTATAGAAAATTGTACATTTAGTAAAAGTAACTGTTCAAATTGCTGAAATTTAAAACAAAAAATACTTTATTTTATAGAATTGCACCAAAAAATGCATGTCACATGGCACTTCATCTTCAAAATAAAGAGAGATGTAAATTTTGTATCCTTCAAAATGTGAAATATTCCTGTTAAAAGTTTTGCAGGTAAGAAGAAAACGCGCTTACTTTTTTAACATGAAATTCTAGTACCTTTCAATTAATTGTACTATTCTCCGTTCACTCTTAGTTGAGTTTTAGGATAAACGAAGCAAATTATAAACAAATATGTTCATTGGCTGCTGACCGCCGTGCACTGTGATCTTGCATAAGAAATAGATCTTTGTTATCTGTCGTGTACATATAAATTTACCACTCCATCACTTAATGAGAGAGTTTTATTAACAAATATCTAAAATATATACAGACGTTGCAAACACAATCTACGACACTATATGTTTATTACTATAATTATAGTTAGTGGACGACACGTCCGCACAGTTGGTTCACAAGTTATTTAACGACTGGCACACTGTTAAACGTACAAGTTTCTTGGTACACTTGCCAGTATTTAGAGATGTACGATACTCTGAAAATACCAAAAGTTTAGTTCAGTAATAATTACCTCATAAAAAATAAGTCGGAAATATCACAATTAGATGTTATGTTTGATTTTTTCTAAGTATTTTTGGACGTCAACGCGTCATTGTTGTGGTAACTGCGAATGTTTTTTTTTTCCGTTCGTCCATTTTCCGTTCTAGTTCGTCCAACGAGTTCGTCCGATCCACAGCCGCGTGGTCCGAACCAAAGTTCCTTGTTCTATTTTGTTCCGTCCTCGCGTCAGTTTCTATTTATTTATGTCTCTTGCGGATTATAGGTTATGTGGTGCTGGACGTGAACAGTGAAAATGTCTTGCATGGTTTTCGAAACGTGGATGTATGTCTTCATTACTGAACAAACTGTGGTGATATTTGTAAAGCAAGAATAAAAATCTCGCATAGCATTCTTTTATATATATTAAAAAACAATATGTGTCGTGAATTATCCACAGATTGTTTGGTGATTTATAAAATGTAATTTTTCCAAAACAAAGTACAGAATAATCCAGAAGGACTTTACAGTAAGTTTAATCACTTATTTTGCTGACAATTTTTTTTCTGCATGTAGTACCAAATTTTCGTTACGTTAATACCGGAATATTTGAATACATTCGTTAGTCATGACTTGACAATTACAATTACATTTTGAAATATACCGTAATTGCACATGATGTCAATATGTCGATAACATGTACAAAATTTTCACGCATTATTGTTTTAATATATACAGCGTTGTTTTCTATACTGCTGACTGTACACACTTTTGTCGGTTGGAAATAGTACGTCGGCGCGACGCACAAATTGAGCCAATTAGAAGCTAGCGAAGTGCAATGATATTACGTTATTTGTTTACTTCAGACCTCAACTTAGAGTGCACGGAGAATATCAGTATGTAACATCATTTAAAAAAACCTATGAAATTAAACCAAATATATATTTGGAAGAAAAATGCTGTAAGCTTGTGTTTTTTTATATTCTGTTTTTCGAAACTTGATATTTTGAACACGTTAATATTCTACAGTGCACAATTAAGTTATTTGTCTAGTTCGGATGTGTATGTAAAAATATCACTTAGTATCAGTATAAATTTTGCTACTAGTACTCAATATGATGTAAAAAGAAATTTGGTGAAACATTGCCAATGAATTTAGATTGTATATAGATGTATAATACATAAAAGGGGAAGTTAATCGTTAATCCAGTTCTGCATATTACGTACCTGTAAGAAGTTTTGGGGAAACATGTTAACGTCTTAATTTTCAAAAGTAATAACATTTCCAATATACAGATTATAAGTAGGGCTGTGCGATATCCAAAATTTAATATTGACATTCAACATGAACCAGATGTCGATAAAAGTTTGACATGTCGATTCCGACATCGTGGCAATTTCGACCCCATTTTGATTATTTCCCCGCCTGTCAAACAAGTAAATATTGCCAGCCATATTATTATATTTACAGCCCTGCCATAATGCTTTCTAAATTGGTATTAGTATTTCGGATAACAAACAAATCATCAAAGCTGGAATGTATGTGTTAAAAAATATTGCTCAGGAAAGCATTTTATTCTTATTCAGTTAATCAAGCCTATTTATTATTTCTAGGTTGCAGTAGGAAAAAATTTTTTAGTAGGTGTTTATCTATATTTCTAAACTTAGAAATCTGCATCAAGATTGAATCCTGTTGTCTGTCCTCAGCTTATTTAGTTTAGTTTATGTTTTTCATGTTTGACCTGTATATTGTTTTCTTGCAATATGAAACTATTTAGCTTAGTTTAAAAACACTGCATTTGCTTTACTAAATGACATATATATATATATCTGTGTGTGTGTGTGTGTGTATAACGAAAACTGTAGTTGATGAGCGACACTGTGAGGTGGAACCATTTGCTTTGCTGGCGTTAGATTAGTATTATATGCGACGGGACGTTCAGCTTTAATCATCGTGTTGCACCTATTGTGTTGTGCTAGTAGATTAATATTTAGCCATGCTGTAAACTGTAAAGCGGGGAGTGTATTAATAATTTTGCTTTAATATTTGAATAATTTTGTCTGTATTAAATGCTAACGATCTTATGTTTACATTCTTGTCTCCAGATTGGCGGCTGGTGATAGTATTTTTTTGTAACTATGCCATCCCAAAATACTGTTACAAGTTGCGGGCTAGGTACGTTTGGGGATGGAGGTCTTTGATAAAATAAAGCTAACCTAGTTTATTTACAACTGTATATACAAAAAAAAATCGGTCTATAAAGATTTGGGTCATTCCATGGAAAATCACCCAATTTCAATTATTTTGGTTGCTGACCCATTTTGAAAAAATTTGAAATTTTGTCACACATAATGTACATATTTCAACAGTGGAAACCCAAAGTTATTGATTTTTATCTGCCCTCATTTTGATTTTACAGAACAAAATGGCCGGTACCGTGTACCAAAATTTACATTTTCAAGGGTTTTTGTATTGTTTAATATCTTGATATCCATAAAAGATACAAAGTCATGTGTTATCTCATTGCAAAGAGGAGACTGAGGGCTATAAATAATGCTAGTAAAAATAAAC
>PNEQ01081874.1:0-15020 GCA_003012365.1 Medauroidea extradentata | reverse complement strand
TTTTCCACTGCCTTTTCTGCTCGCCGCACATTTGTTTTGAACACCCTCTTTTTCGCCAAAAGAGATTCCATCTTGCTTTGCAGGTAAACAACTCTACTATGCTCCCAGATTTCCGATGTCTCTCATAGATGATCTATTCCAACCAATTCCACACACAAATCCGGCCCGGAGGACCAAATAATGTTCCGTACATAGATTATTTGCACCAGGAATTCATACGTTATAAAATAAATACTCAAAAACTTGTGCTTCCACTCATCCATCACTATTTACTTCGCGCCATCTTTTTTTACTACTACCAACAATACACAAAAGCCAACATGGTCGCCATCAAAACAATAACAAACATTTGTAAACATACACCAAACAACGTGTTTATATCCAATTTTATTTTTATACCAGCAATGATTATCTACAAACACAAATATTATAAATGTTTTAATGATGATAGGGGCTTATTTACGAAATATTTACATGTTATGAATTTTATGGTAATATGTTGATTTAAAGTGTATTGGGACCACTTCTATTCCTCATATACATAAACGACCTGCCAGAAAATATCAAATTAGGGACTCTAACGCTGTTTGCAGATGGCACTAGCCTCATATTAAGAGAAAGTAATGTGAATACACTCAAAAATATTTCTAAAACTGCCATAAAGACATTGGAAACATGGTTTCAAAACGATAGACTAATATTTAATGTTGATAAGACACAGTTTATAAAGTTTAAAAATTAAATAAACCCAAACAACAAGTCATGCAAACATATAACAAAAGCCCCATCATTGAAGAAACAACAGCAGTAAAGTTTCTAGGATTACATTTGGATAAAAGATTATCATGGTTAGAACACATTAAAAAACTTGAAGGCAAACTACCGCCCATCTGCTACTTGCTGAGAGCCCTGAAATTGATATTAGATCCTAAAACACTAAAAATGAAATATTACGTGTATTTTCATTCTGTAATGATATATTGTATCAAATTCTAGGGAAACAACAAGTGGTACAAAGATTTTCCAAATTAAAAAAAAAAAAAGCAATATGCATCATAACTGGAGTTGATCGTAGAACTTCCTGTAGACCCTACTTTAAAGCTCACCAAAAAAACATTCTACACAGAATATGCCATTCATTCACTTAAAATCAACAAAACGAAATCTGAATAACTAAGACATGCATAATCACAACACAAGAAATGCACACAAATTAAGGATCATCCAGCATAAAAACTCACTCTTTGGAAAAAGTATATTCTATTCAGGCCTAAAAATGTATACAACCACCTACCCAAAACAAGTAATTTCTGAAATGAATATAAATAAATTTGACATAAAAATAAAAAACATATTTGAAAATCAATATTTATATAATATTCAAGAAATAGAGGAATATATTCAGAGCCTTTTGTGAGAGTTACTTAAAATAATAAAATAAGCTAATGTAAATAGTCCATATTCACAATCTTTAGTGTGATTGTGTATATAAACTGAAATTGTGTATTTATGTATATAGTTAATAGGATCATGATATGTCGTGTAACATAGATTGTCAGCTGGGTTAGAGTGCATATTAGTAAGTTAAGAATTATAATTTCATATTAACACTGATTGTTAAGTGAATGGGCCTACAAAGTGCAATGCCCAATACCATTGTCCATTAATCACATTTTCTATATTACTAAGTTTTATTTTAATCATCTACTTCTCTACTGTATGTATTGTATATACTGTATATAGTATAATTATGTAATCATATCTATGTATTTCATAACAACTGTAACCATATTGACAAGTCCTATATTCAGTGAGCTTCAGCACATCAGCTCAGTTAATTGGATGATGTAAAATAAATAAAGCGAAACATATATCATGCATCAGTATTGAAGGATACTTTATAGTTTTTCAACTGTCGTAATTAAAAGTACTTTAACTTTTTGTTTACATTGTGTTATAACAAAATAGCTAAAATAAAGGAGACAAAGTTAAATGTTGAAGTATTAAATTATGTATTGGCCGTCTGTATGTGGTAAACTGTACTGATCCTCCAATACACAAAACATAAACAATCCATAGATACACATTTCCAACATATGAAACTGAGGTAGGCAGATTCATCAAATAAGCAAAGTGTATCAAAGGGTACATGTGGCCAGCCATTTTGTACAATGTACAACACATTTACAAATGAATGGTTTTAGTTTGGAAAGGAAAACTATATTTTTATACATGAAGGTAAAAATGCAGTATTCTGACGGATATTTGGTGGGACAAAAAATAATATTTCATGCTAGAAAGTATGTATTTATGTGGAGAATTTTATTTTAGAATTGTTCAGACTGCCAGAAACAATTCCAGCCATCTTCCAGGTTTGCCAAGTGTCCTTGTCACTTACATACTTCTTCCATGATTTTGCAGTTGGGTGGTGGCTATCCTGTACATGGGAATGCTATGTATTTAATGCATTATAGGAAATTGGCTGTCAACAGCAGACACAGTACAGTAAATAGTTGTGTTTACTTACAATAGGCACAAGCTCTCCCTGCTCCATGATAGCTGTTAGCTGCTTGCCTCGCTCTGATCCAGACTGCACCTCATTCCTCAGCAAGTCACCAGTGGACAGATGAGTGAAACCATACTTGGCTACTATCTTCTCACACTGTGTCCCCTTGCCTGAACCTGGTCCACCTGCAATACACATTATTCGAATCTCTAAGCTAGTGAGTGCCAAACCATCATGCTACAGTGACGAGGTAGCCTAACCAGCAATGATTAAATCTAAATATCTAGAGTGAAAGGAAGAAGACGAAAAATCCTACATAACTTAGACAATAAAAAATCAGCCTGGTGTCCAAAGATACTTCACTTTGGAATTCCCAGACTTTTATCTGTTTTCAGACAAAATTTTACATTTTTCCTTTACATGAATACAGAAACTTCCAAAAATTACAGTTTGATTACTGAGAAAATTAATGTGGTATTGGTTAAGCTGGATAAATTACAAAATTGCAGTAGTATGTACATAAATGGGAGACTACATTTAGGGACAGCGTGATATTCTATGTGAGAGAGGAGTTTTTAATTGTATGTTCAGTTTATAAACCATAAATAAACCTACAGATAACTTTATCCAGAAGTAAATTTTACGCTTTAATATTTAAACTCGACTTTCTCCAACAAGAAAAACAATTTTGTTGCTACCTTAACTTCAAATTTCAGAATACAGACCTAGCATTTTATCTTTTAAACTAGTGATCCGAACTACTTGGATTCATTACAGCAGTATGAAATATGTAGCCGAACTATGCACAGATGTGATATTTGGTACACATGTGTGACATGGAGAGACATTATTGTAGTTCACTAATTTCAAAATTAAAACTTGTTCCATGAACTGTTAATTATAACGTTGAACCTCTTATGCTTAAGAACCAGACCTTACGAGCAGGTCTGCAAGTGGCTCGGGACCTCTCGACATTGTTCTACCCTACCCAGAGCGTACTAGTGCAGTGCAGCGTGAAGTGTACCAAGTCTGTAAGAAGAAGGGAGGGGGGTAACAGGCTGAGGGAGAAGAAAGTGAAGTAGATGGCAGACAATGTTAACAACTTTGTTTTATTTGTATCACAAACAATAACAATTGTATGTAACTTATATTCTGCCCATGACCACTTCATTTATGGCTTTACTATGTTAGCTTTATTTACAGTTTTATTTACAGGGTTATGTTTTCTTTTCAAGGCAACATGCACATATGTGCTTTATAATGTAAACAACTTACAGGGTGGCAAAGCTTAAGGTAGGAAATACCCTTAAGTGTTTTTAACCAGCTAATTATGCATATATACTTATTTTCCACATTGTTTCAGAATCTGCCTAGTGCATAAGTAGAAGGCTAGGCCTAATTAGAACTGAGCAATTTATTCTATAATTAGTTTTGACTACTTGGTAGGGACCCCTGATTTTTGCGAAAATAATTTTGCCCCACTTTGTTTTGGTGCCTTACATGCACATCTGCAGTTCTGCTTAGTGGTCAATGATTGGAAATTTTAACTCTCACAAGCCTAGGAATTCTACCGGCAAATTACAGATGTGTGGTGTTGGAGGGACGTTATTGTAATTGGCGCAGTCAAATGTGATATGGCTCTTCACATAGACAACGCTGCTAATAACCATGAATCATAATTGCAGATGTGAACGTAAGGCACTGAAACAAACTGGGGCTAAATTCTTTTAGTGAAAAACAGGGGTCCCTACTAATTGGAGCAAAAGTTAGATGGCATTGACTGCAGCCAGGCACAACAAAGTCTTGCACTAGTTCAAGTAGAACCACAGCAGGACACGACTATGCTGGCGACAGAGAACAACTACTTTGGTTTAATCAATTTGTAATTAAGTTCAATATAATTAAAATTATCTTAAACCTTTTTTCTCACTTTCGCCGGTGTACTTTTCTCGCTATGTGATCTACGCTCCTGGGTGTGATAACTTGCACATTCTTCCTACATCATTTAAACTTCATGAGTTCTGACTTAATTTCTGCTTAACATATTGTCTAATTACATATCATAACTTGGAAACATCCTCATGTTTTGCACATTCGTCAATTTTTCTCATTAACACAGCATGTGGTACCTTATTGAATGCTTTCTCAAAGTCATTGAAGCAGGCATTACCTGAGATTTTAAAATGTTTGTTGCAATGGAAGTTTACAATTAGAATTTATTGGTTTGTGGACATACGCCATTGCCCTTGTTTTGCTGACCAAACTTGTGTTGAATGACAAATACAAAAAAAAAAAAAAAAAACAGAAAAAAGCAATTCCAAAGGAATTCTGTCAGTTTTTTTATTTTTTTTTTTTTTTTTTGTAATTAGACAAAGAATTCTAAGGGTAGAATTGAATAGGTGAGATGAAGAAGGAAAACATTCCATATTTTACTGAAAATGAACTGATATATCAAAGTTGTACTTTATATGCAGCTTCATTGATTGAGATAAAGAAAGAAAGAAAGGCTTCTAGTAATCCTTACATCATTAAAGGACTTTGAATTTTCAGTTTTACCGTATGTGAAAGGAAATCATTCCCTTCTTAACCTAAGCATTATGGTATGATTGGCTATTTGCAGCGAGATTCGCTGCGTTAGTGTTTCTTTTTTTATGTAGTCTACAGTGTTGTATTATGAAAACATATTTGTAAATTATTGTTTCATCGAGTTTCAGAATGTTCTCGGCTCATTGAGATTAAAAAGAAAAACATTCCATCCCCTTTGATTGCATGTAACTTTCAGTACATAAAATATATTGTGTTTTTCAGTCAATGTTCCATTTCCTTAAATCCTAACAAACAAATGTCTAATTGTAAGTTTTCCCATTCAACCAACAGTTTTCTGTCAAAACAGTTCTTCCTGTTTTCCCAAAAGTTGGCTGAAGTGGAATCTTTTCCTTCTTCATCTCACCCATTCAACTGAGTCGATATTCGACTGAATTCTACCTTTCGAATTCTTTGTGTGTGTGTATGTATGTGTGTGTGTGTGTCTGTGTGTGTATGTGTGTATGTATGTTATATGTATGTATGTATGTATATGTGTGTCTGTGTGTGTCTGTGTGTGTGTCTGTCCATGTATGTGTGTGTGTACTATATATATATATATATATATATATATATATATATATAAAATGGGAGTGTAGTGCGGGTTAGAAATAACGTAGAGTTGGGGTTCTCCGAGTGGAGAACAATAGATCTCGAAATGGGCGCCACCTGGCATGCCCCGGCCAGGACGGGGCTCTTAATCGTCGGGTCGTGTACGGTTCGGCAGGCTCACTCCTTCTTCTCCGGCACGAATCGAAACGCTTACAACCATACACTGCCAAAATACAGGACTGGGAACTGGGCAGACTGAAAACCTGGGTTAGGAACTCTTATAGGTGGCCCCCCACTGCCTATACCCTGGGGCCGTAACTTGGCGCGGAAATTACTGTAGATGGAAACTGGGGGGTTCGTTGTGTCGGCACGCACACGCGTGGACTCGTTTATTCCCAAAACACAACACACATTAATTACCCATGTGGTCACGATCTAGCACATGCAATAACACCAAGCCAATAACAAAAAGAACAAAGTATTTTCACCCACGCACTACAACGTCGTCGTTACAACAAAAAGCGAGAACCCTCATTGTCCGACGTCTGACCATGTCACTCGAAGGACAAAGACTGCCTCACTGACATGGTGTCGGGCGCGTCCTACCTTCATCCGAGCGATTGCGGTCCTACTACGTGACCTAAATTCCAAACCATGCACTATTATACATTTACCGAAGACAAAACTGAGTTTAAATATTAAATTAAAAATTTACGGGGGCAAACTTCCTACTCCTCAGCTGATACTGATCAGAAAGTTTACAGAATCAAAATTAACCTAGGCTACATCTCTAATTCGTGACCACGGCTCAATACACAATTATGCTGCAACTTAATTATTAATTAAAGAATTTCTGGTTAGTTAGCCAGTCCAGGAAAAGTGATACAAGATAACGCAAACAGTTTCCCGGTTGTTGTTGATGGTCGCTGAGTTGACCATTGTAGTGTTGTTGTCACAGTTCATATGGTAATATAGGTTAGGTAGCCAAAGTATAACTGACGCTAATCAATTAGGTTTAATATAACCCTGTGGATTGTGCCGGCAACAAGCAAACCAAGCAAGTACTGGTTTTTACGAGTTCACAATAAGTGTGCGCACTGTTACTCCCCCCGACTAAGCATGACCAGTGGCGGAGCACGTGGATCACGGAGCCGACTGGCGTCCCTGGGCCCTGGAGCCGCTTCTGGGGTCGAGGTCTGGGCTTACCATGTACCTGGCCCGTGGCCCGGTACGATGACAATATATACATATATATAAAAACAACAAGACTGTTTTTTGTGTGTGTGTTTTTTTTTTTTTGTACTCTGTCATTCAACACAAGTTTGATCAGCAAAACATGAACAATGGTGTATGTCCACAAACCAATAAATTCTAAAGGCATTACCTGCTTCCCCTCATCATCTGCCTCTACCAAATCCTGTAGAGCCAGCTGTGTCTCACATGAGTAATTTTTCCTAAATCCATGTAGATAATCCTGTAACTAGTAGTTAATCTTGCTTATAACCTACACTAAGTATTTACTAAACCACAAATCTCACCAATACCTTCCCAGTATTCAATGTAAGACTCAATGTCGGGCCTTACCCTATTATCCCCTGCTTGAAAACTGGAACAACCACTGCTTCCTTCTAATCCTGTGGTAACTTATTCTCCTCCAGATATATGCGAAATAATATTTCTAGATATATGACCAACTCTCCCCGCCACCAATCTAAAGAGCGCTATTTCCTATACCATCTGGACCCGTTACCTTATTACACTTTAACCCTTGTACTACCTTGCTAATTATTAGCTTCTTAAGAGGTTCCCTGGCTCCCCTAGCTCGACAACCTGTATTTCTTACAAAACTTTCTGCCCCAGCTTATTTCCCTAGCCTAACCTGCCACACCAGTCTATTGGAAGATTGCAGACATTTGCGGCCATTGTCAAGCTCGTTTTCTTGGCTTATGGGCTGGAGTCGCATCTTGTTGGTACGTCTTGTATTGTGCACCAATTATCATGTAGGCTATCTTGTATCATGTACAAGATATCAAGACATGCGGCTCTAGCCCGGAAGCCAAGAATAACACTCTGTCATTAACCACCTAATCCCCCAATCTCCAACTCCATTACTGCAATGTTGTGGTCACTGACTCCTTGTACTACTGCACAAACAATAGCATTCTCAGGCCTGACTTAACACCACATCTAGTATGGACCCCTCCCCCTCTTCATTCCATCTAGTAGGTTCCTCTACTACCTGCACCAAGCCTCTGTTCACTAACTGTGCTGCCATTCTCTGCATCACAAATTTTAAATTGGAATTATTTTTTACTTACCGTACACAAATGTTACAAAATATAAAATAATATACTTTAACAAATTTGCTGATAATAAAACATTTAACTACATAATATTACTGTTGAAAGTTATAATCCTTGCACATATACTGAAATTACCAGTTCTTACCTAGAACCCAAATAATAGGTACTTTTGAATCTGTCAAAGGCGCCATATCATACTCTGGTCTCAGCTCTGAGTCGACCTGAAACAAAAATTACTTGTATATATAATGCAGTACCTAACTGTGGTATTAGCTTGCACCATGACCAAATAAATACAGTGTTACTGTTTTATTCCAGCCGAGATGGGTTTTCTCTTTAATTTACAGTTATAAAACTACAATCCTCACCTTCCTATCCAAAATTTGACTAAATAAATAACACTAAAAAAACGTGAGACACAAAAATCGAAACTGGCAGATCATGTAAGGGAAAACAGTCATAAAATACTATAGGAAAATGCCACTCCACTTACATTTGAAACACACCCAATCAAAAGGAAAATAAAAGAATCAGCTAGTTATTATAAATAATACAAATGTATTTATTCAGCAAAGTACTGAATTAAGAAACACGTGGAAATGTTTAACAAAAAAAAAAAAAAGAGAGAGAAAATTATTTGCAACCCATTAAAAGGTGCGCTGCCAGACAGGAGAGAGCTCGACTGACATTCGTCGCGCTAGGAACAGTGCTGCAGACTAAATACTGCCTAATTTTTTTCCAGTTTTCACTTTTACTTCACCTGAAGATGGGAGCAGATGTCAGCTCCCGAAATGTCGTCAAAAGTCGATCATCAGAAATCTACCGTCTTCTTTTCTGTTTTCACCGTCGTGTCGTCTTGTCAGTTGTCTGTGCTGTCTTAATTGTAGTGTCCTGAGTTTTACAGATTAATTTGTTTTGTATTTCCCCTTTTAATTTTGTATGTTTATTTTATTTTCATTTATTTGTTTTTGGCTAATCCGGTATGGGACATTTCATGTTCTGTTCTTTTGGGTTATGGATGTGTTGACTACAGCCAAACTAGGCTTGTTTTCTCTTTTTGTTCGTTGCAGAGAAGACCGAGCCCTGGAAAGGGAGGAAGCTTGTATAACCCTGGTCAATATTGTGAACAGATAACTAACATATTTACAGCTAAAAAAAGTGTTTGCAGGGGTGACCAGTTGGGGTGCTACCCAAAAAGCCAACAGTTTCAGTAGTCTTACAGCACTGAATCATTTACTCAAATGTTTATACCATTAAGTTAAAAGTAGTTTAACTGTACAAGTTAAGTTAGTATAAATATACAATTATATCAAAAAACATACCTGCCTCTTGCTATATTGTATTTGTTCATTTTTACGTATATGAACTTATGGGTACAGGGGTACAAATTATATTTTGCAACGCACTGTTTAATTTTTTTTAGGAGGGGGGTACATTGTAACCCTGTTCCTCCTGTTCCTAATGCCACTGACTTGAACGAAAGAGAAGTGGATTTTAAATCTCCTGCTAGGTCATTCCAAATTTTGCTTGTAAAGTAAGTGAAAGAATGTGTACAAATTGATTTATTACACTGAGGCAGTTGAAAAGAGTTTTTATTTTGTGTATCGTGGTGATGGATGGAAACAAGGTTTATTAGCTTGTCTGACAAATATTTTGGAACTCTTGTACATCTCTATTATTTTCTTTAGCTGAGTAGTGAAGTGGTATACGCTTCTATTATCGTTATTTAGATGCAACACGCACTTCTGTTATGTGATCTTCTTTAAGATTGAAACAATTCTTAAACATGTGTTCTGAACTTTCTGTATATGGTACAGTTGTGTTTTACTAATATTTTCAAACAATCATACACAATAATTAAAAATTGACATTACTAATGCTTCACACAGATACAGTTTCATGTCAGTTTTTAGTATATTTTTGAGTCTGTAGAGGAGCTTCAAGCAGTACTAGGCCGACTAAGTATTTACAAATATTTGTTTATTCCAAGATAAGTTTTTATCAAAGATCATTCATAAGTTTTTACAGCAATCTTTCTCCGGTATGTTTTCCCTATTTATAACAATATTTTTGGGATCTTTAATTTGTGTAAAGTGTTTTGCGGAGCAATTAGTTGGATTTAATTTATAGAGAATTTTTTCGCACCACTCTGATACATGTAGATCACTATTTATTTTTATGGTGTTCTCATCCATTTCCTCCAAACGATACAACGATAATAATTGAGCATCATCTGCATACTGGACGCATTGTAAACGTTTAAAACTGAACGCTATTGACGTTACATATAATGAATAAAATAAAGGTAGAAGAATTTATCCTTGTGGAACTTAGTTTTACACCATCTTCCAGTCAGAATGTAGCAATCCATTGGCAGTACAGTCATATGGGGTAACTTTGTGCTATTTTGGGGTAACATTGTACCAGGGATTTTCTTTTATATAATAGCTTTGTGGTATTCAACATACTAGACGCAAAATTTAAGGTTAACAAATTTATTTATCTAGAACACAACCGTATTCTTAAATTCTGAAATACCTCATTTGAAATTAAACTAGGCTGGTGGTACAAAGTTGCCCTGTCCGGTACAAAGTTACCCCAAATGACTGTATTAACTTCTACTTGTGTTCAGTTTTCAAGGTAACTTCAGGGACCATTGGCAAGCACAGTGCAACAACCCAGCTGCTACTAATTTCATTAACAGTTCTCAGTGGTTGATTAAGTCGAAAGCTTTCGTAAAATCATCAAAATATGCTAAAAATTATTTTCCCTTCTGCTTCGTCCATTGCTTAGAAGATAAAGTCTGTAATGCCTAATAATGCTGTATACGTGATACGAAGAGGTCAAAAACTGCCTGATGTATAATAGCTTGTTGTCATTTGGGTAGGTTGATAACTGAGCATGTACAGATTTTAAATTATATTAGACATCGCGGTTAAAATGACTGGGCATACATCATTGAAATCTGTTGGGTTACTGACTTGCCTAGTGGAATTTTTTAGGTCACTTTAAATCTGTGGGGAATATGAATTAATGTTATTACGTGAATACAATGAGGGATACAAAGTTAAATCATATTTAGAATGATGTTGTCTACACCCGTAGCTGATTTTTGATACTAGTAATAGAATTGCATACATCAGTATCACACACTATCAAAGTTAAAATTAAAATGCAAGGTGAGGCCTACGCTCGATTTTTCAGTCGCATGTGAGTTGGAAGCTGATTACTCTTTTTCAGGACATGGAGATTGTTTTATTGTTCTGGTTCCCAGTATTTTAGGTTACAAGAGAGAAAACATTTCTCCAGGTCCTGAAAAACACCACTGCGTGGCACTCGGATTCCAAATTGCATGTGACTGAAAACTCCAGCACAGGCCCCCTGGCCCTAAAGAGTTCACAGTCTGTACTGTAACCTGGGTTAGCATTATCAGAAGATAAAATTTACTTTTGGCATGATTTAAAGCTATGGACTACCCACCGTTTAGCAACATCTGTATAACCAGACTTTAGAAACATGTGTAGTCGACATCACTCCTACTGCCTTCTCCCAGCCCTACCGACTGTGCTAGGTAGGTCACACATGCAGTTAAATGATGGGAAATGTAGTAACACTCTGAAACTTACCACATTTTCACTGTTCTTAGTGAAGACTGTAATAGCTGACGATACTGTTAGTGTTCTGCCTGTCATCAAACTAACTTAAATATACAACTTACAATTAGGAAATATGTAGTAGGCCTATTGGTAATTTCCTGTGGCGATCCCAAGAAGGAGTTTTGGAGGTTGAAATACACCACCGAAAATGTGTAAATTTTTTCTTATAATGATTATTTTTCTGTACAGTAGCCTAATATTATTGCTTTACTCACACTTGTTGCATAAATGTAGGATTTAAAACTAGAATGCTGTAACTGCCAAACCATCCACTAAAATTTTTATTAAAGAGGGGTGGAGGGTTTCATGGAGTCGAGGCACCCTCCTTTTTTTTTAACAATGCAATGGGACAGAATAACGTACTTTACTATTGTGGACATACGCTATTGCAATACTGTATTACAAAAACTTCTTAAACAGCACCATTTTGCACCTTGCAATCCAAATTTTCCTGGGGGAGGACACCCAAACCACCCTCTTTATTGGGGGTGGGAGGATGATCAGTGTTAAGCTACTTCATAACATTTCTAGGTTCTAATATAAAAACAGAAATCCTAGCTACGGCCCTGTCTAACTTCCCCGAAGGCCGAATCCTGGGTGCGCCCCTGGTAATAACATGTGAAGTGGTAATTTTATGTAAGCCTAGCATGATTCATAAACTTATTCTTTGCTGGGGTGTTGAACATTAAAATTCAGGACTTGTAAGTTACACAGTAAATAAAATTGATATAGGCTACATTATGCTGCACCAAGCTTTATGCTGTTTATACAGTAAATGCAAAAATCGATTCTTATTCAGCTATTGCAAAAATTGGCATGTTAATTTAATAAGAAGGCATTTAAATTGGATAAGGGGAAGTATTTGCAGGTTTATTTTATAGATTTTAAAAAGACTTTCAACAAGGTGCTATGTGGGATACTGACAAGAAAAGTAGGTAGATCAACTCCTGGAGGACAAGTAAAGCTGGTTTTACAAGACACAATTTATTTCTCGCACAGCTCCTTGCGTGCTATCGCTCGTGCAATAATTGTACACAATCTCTTATAGTCAATTTTACAAAGCACAATTTCGCTACACAATATACATGCAATTTGTTTTCTTCTGCCAAAGTTTAGAACAAATGGATAACCTAAAAGCACAAGATGAACACTTGCAGTGATGGAAATGTTATCTGACGAAGATTAAATTAATTGTGAACCATGTAACAACTAGTTTTTTACCTCTTCAGTGGTACAGTAGTCTTTTCCCGAATTTCTGATACAAACGCGGCCACCGCCTTTAATGCATTCTTGCACAAATGATTGTTGTGATAATTTGGTTATTTTGCGTTATAGAGGGCTGGAAATTTTTTGTATTCGTCCAAAAACTGCAAAAACCCTCTGGTGTCGATTCCATGTTTGTTGTTTTTGTTTATACTCACAACTAAGTGCATAAATTTACATCAGAGAACAGCCAATCACATTGCTTGTTCCACGTAACTTGCATCAAAATATAGAGCATGTTATATTTGCCAAAATTGCACCACCACTTACATTGCATGCGAGGTTCCAAGAATTGTGTGTCTAATCTCGAATGCAATATCAGCATATTGCGTGGAAATTGTGTATACATTGCATCGTGTAAAACCAGCTTAAGTGGTGGAGTGGGATGGTGACTTCCTGAGAGGATGTAAACAAAAGGCGAAAGTGGGGGAAACTTTGTCAGGTGACGTAGGGACTCTACTGCAATACAGGGATAGGTATGCATTTTCCTTCACTGCACTAATAAACAAGACATGTACTAACTAATTTTAAAGTAAGTTTTCAGTAAATCAGATTACTACCTGAATATAAAATTGGATTTTTAATTTTATACAGAAAAGCTCTATAAATAAGCACTCATGTTAACCTTCAATAGAACCCAGTTAGCAAATAATGCAAAAGATAAACCTCTTTATAAAATACATTAGAACCAAAATCGTTCTTATCTATTAAATTAATTTGAGAAATTAAAAAATATTTTCGACTTACCGGCCGAAAAACACAACCACACGATTTCATTTTAAATTGCAAAGACGATCACTATAAAATTATAAAATAATCCTCCCCGAAAAGTTTATTTTTCAAGCAATGGCGGTAACATCAGTGTCGCCAACAACATAAAAAATGACGAACCAGAAACGTAACATAACCATAGAAAATAAATAAGTGTGTTTCATAGTGGTAGGAGGATTGAGTAGGAGTGTACAGTGATAAGGTTAATTCTACTGGTTGGAAAGAAAATTTGTTTTCTTATGGGAGAGTTTGTCACAGGCCAAAATTTTTCCCGGTAGTTTCGCTGCAATCGCTGAGGGACAAGATAATTACGAAACCACAGTAAAATAAAATTTATACAGGCTTGGACCAAATAGTACGCTTGAGATTTTACAATCGCCCATTAACATTAACAGGAGATAACATGCTGCGACTTCATTGGAATCAACGATTTAGGCCGCCTTCCGTTATTCACCGATTTCACTGATATCACTGACAGTTTGCCAGTGTCCGTGAACAATAAGGGAACAGCGTCAGTAATCAGAAAAATATTTTCACTGTCAGTAAATAGTTAATATCGGAACATTAAATCAGTAAACATTACTGCAATGTACATTGCCTAGCAACCACATCTCTGGCATATCTGTGATTTCATTCGTGCGATAAACTGTCATGTTTATTTTGTTCGTTGTATAAATTGTATTTACTTTAATAAAAGTTGGTATATTTTTAACATATTGATACATCTAGCACGACTTACGACTGATACTGTTTTCTTCGTTTTTTCACGACGCAGCTTATACATTGTGTGTATTTAAGGTTTGGGAAGCTGTATCCATTATTTTTAAATGCATAAACAAGGTACGATTCAACCTCTAAACATTATTTAGTCTTTGCAAACGGCGACGAATGCTTCTGTAACTATACACAGACGTTAAATAAACGTATATAAATTAATAGATACCCTCTTTGGCCCTTATATATTAAAAAAGACTCGTCCTATAGTAAGCTAACTCCAACTTTTGAATTTCCGCCAAAAATATTGGTTTACTGACAACACTGATGCTCTGAAGCACCAGTAAAATCGGTAATCTCAGTAAACGGATGTAGCCTCGCACAGGGTATCGTCATCAACCGACCATCAGTGACTATCAGTGCCGTCATCAATTTCGGAACCATAGCTGACATTACTGAAAACACTGGCCAGTTGTAATGGTTACATCTCAAATTATTATTTTATTTATTATTATTTATTATATTTATTTATGTATTTACAAGCCCCAGTATCACAAATTCAATTATAAATTAGTTTGTTTATATTTTAGTGTTACAATATGCCTAACATAATTTTATTTATATCAGAAAAATGTGTGAATATGATTTAGTAATATGTATGTAATATTTTTT
>PNEQ01081872.1:0-26957 GCA_003012365.1 Medauroidea extradentata | reverse complement strand
CAGTCTCCTCTTTGCAATGAGATAACACATGACTTTGTATCTTTTATGGATATCAAGATATTAAACAATACAAAAACCCTTGAAAATGTAAATTTTGGTACACGGTACCGGCCATTTTGTTCTGTAAAATCAAAATGAGGGCAGATAAAAATCAATAACTTTGGGTTTGAACTGTTGAAATATGTACATTATGTGTGACGAAATTTCAAATTTTTTCAAAATGGGTCAGCAACCACCCTTGGGTGATTTTCCATGGAATGACCCATATGTACAAAACGCATATACTTATAAAGTGAAGTTTGCCACCATATAATGACACCACAATAAAGGTACCTGGCTCCACTTTGTCTTTTGTGTATTCTTCCATCATTACTATGTCTTCGGCAGAATATCCATCATCATTGTATTTATCAGTCAGTCTTCTCAATGATGGCTTTCTCCTGGTGCATGTTTTGTTGACTCTCTTCTCTACATGTTGCGCTGCCCTCTCTTCCTTCTATCACTGTTGCTGAACCTTGGCTTGTGCTTTTTTGTTGCACTGTTCAGTCCAAGCATCTCAAGAAGTGACAGATGGAGTCAGTTCATTTGGTGCTCTGGTGTTTGGTTTACGAGGGTTTGTGACAGCCACACAAATGCTTTTTTAAAGGAAGATGGGATTGTTACTGTGATTGCTGAGCTGGCATAGGAATGTCTCTTAAGAGGGACAGGTATGGTATGTAACTGTGACAGGGTGATATCTACTTGTGATGGGTGCGGCAGCAGAGGAGGAATTGTTGTCGTGTGCTTTTGTGTTGGTTGAGATGTGGCAATGACATGCCAATACTTAAACAATTCTCCATACTGTGATTTACTATGCCACTCTTCTCCGGCAGCCTCACACTCTCGGATTTTCGCCTCACCCAGATAGTCCAGGATACCGTCCCACACACACTATCTCTTCTCATGATGACTGCTTTGCACTGCATGTGATGGTGGTCCCGATGTTGCTGGTTGTGGTGGGGATGATGTGGACGGTTGTGGTGGGGATGATGTGGACGGTTGTGGTGGGGATGATGTGGACGGTTGTGGTGGGGATGATGTGGACGGTTGTGGTGGGGATGATGTGGACGGTTGTGGTGGGGATGATGTGGACGGTTGTGGTGAGGATGATGTGGCTGGTTGTGGTGTGGATGATTTTGCTGGTTGTAGTGTTGGTGGGGACGATGTTGCTGGTTGTAGTGTTGGTGGGGACGATGTTGCTGGTTGTAGTGTTGGTGGGGACGATGTTGCTGGTTGTAGTGTTGGTGGGGACGATGTTGCTGGTTGTAGTGATGGTAGGGATGCAGTTGCTAATCGTAGTTGTGTTAAAGATGATGTCGCTGGTTCTGGGGATGATGTGTCCATTGATTGCATTGTTGGTGGAGGTGTTGCTGGTGGTGTAGTAGCAGGTACTGCCAGCATGTCAGGTAGTGTTGAACATGTCTTAGCTGTAGATGTGGTCAGTGCTGGGGGTATCTGCTGGTTGTGGTGCGGTTGGTTGTGCATTCGTCAACAGTAACAGTGCTGAGGGGTCCCATAGATACACACTTTTGCTGAAGCCTGCTTTCACAGGGTCAGGTGTGACACATTTATTTATTGTTACGTCAAGCATTTGAGGGAAGTCGTTCTTGAAAACAGTGTCGTTTTTAGCCTCTTACCTGTTGCAGTCACCACTTGTGGATGTCATTCTTCAATTAACTTTTCAATGTCTTGAATACTACCACATTCATTGGTTGCAGGATGTGAGTAGCATTGAGCTGCAGTGCCACCAACACAGATATAATTTTCACTGCCGAACTTGCTGATGTTCAATGTCAGGTGTGATGAGTGGCCATCAGTTAACAGGATGACTGGACGAGGAACATTATCACTCAGCCATGGATGGAATATGTTGGTAACACATCATAAAATACTTGACCTGGCGTCCACCCATTCCGAGCCCCCACCATGAAGGCATGGTATACACGTTATTGAAAGGGAATCTCTAAAATTTAAAACAGACGATCGTTAATACTGTTAATATATCTAAGTTAACTTACTAAACATGTTCCCTAATATCTGTATTTTGAATTTATATTTGTATTATTACATGTATTGCAACTTAGTCACCAAAACCATCATCAATACAACATGATTAGGTGCAGTATTGAACATTTGTACAAAGTGTATAGAAGTTTGATAGTCGTCACAAAACTTTACCTTTGCTTCAATTTGGTTTTTCTGTAGGCATTTTTGATATCTGGCTTAGTTTTGATCAGTGTTAACAAATGTAGTGGTGTGAAACATGTTATAGAGCACTTAAAATACCTGTGTGCTAGAAGAAACAAAAATATAAGTAACATTTTTGTTGAAAGGAAACCAGACTCTGATTTACTCTCCTAGATCATTATTGGAAGTTGTGATGACGATGATGAAATAAAATTAAATTATAATGTATATAGAAAAGGGTCTTTAGTATTAATAATCTTGAATCAGTTCAGTGTGTGTTTTCAGAAAGAAAATAATGATTTACTAGGTATTGTTTGGGTGTGTAGGAGAGCAAGAATTTTTTGCTACAATGCTGTGTTGTCAATGCAAAGTATTAGTTTTATTTAAATACTGTATGTAGTATTTTTTTAAGTATATAGTTGGGCCAACATTTTTTTTACTGTTTCAGTGGAAGCAATTGTTGTCACTTCCAGTATCACTTCTACTGGTGTCAGTACTTGGATCAATGGGAATGGCAGCTGGCTCATTGATTCTTCTGGGACCTGAAGACAGGATATCTGTTGCTCGTGGTTCATGGCTTGCATTACTTGGTCTTGTGTTCTTCGTATCACTCTACGACCTTCTGAATTATGTGGCTTTAAGGACACACGCAGGAAATATTTTTAGGAAGAAGTATGAGTTGACTCTATTTGAGGTCCTTGATATTTCAAACAAGTGAGTAATGCATTGTTGCTTGAAAATATATTTTAGGTTTTTTAAAATTTGCCATTCCTGTGTAATGTTACTGGTTTAGTTATGTTACAGCACATTGAAAACCAGAATGTGAACATTTAATTCTTATGCTAAGTTAACATACCTTTTATTCTAATGAAAATTACAATTACATTTGCTACTGTCAGAGTACTAGCATAGTAGAGTCTTATTGTAGATAATACTTTTATTGCTGTTGGTAAACCTCGGTGGAAGGTAACAAACTGTAACACATAGGAAGAGGGTTGTTAACTGACATACCATTCCTTCATGTATATGGGTCATGTCTCTTAAGATCACATGAACCTGCTTCAGTGTTACAGATTCTGTCAACATTTCTTCATGTATGTATATTTTAGATGGAAAATGAATGAAGGAGAAATTTTCTAAAGTTTCAGCTTTGGTGTGAATGCTGTTCTCAGATGACCTACACTAGTACACTTAATTTTTTGTGTAACTCACAATTTTAATGCTATCTGTCTTGTTGTTGTTGAAATTAAAAGATATTTTTTCATACTTTGTAAGTGTAGACAGAGTAGTAGCTAAGTCCGTCAAAAAATATTCCCAGCGAGTTATTTTACACCTTTGTACAATCAATGCAATTAACTTAGAAACCACAAAAAACAGTTACATGAGAGTTTATTTTTACACACACATTAGCAGAAGCATATTTGAAAACTATTAGAGGGTGTTTTATTGGGGGGGTTTAATAAACAATTTTTACATGTATTAAAATAAATGAAACACTGTAGTGGTTCTTTGAAATAGAAATGGCCCACATTTTAAGAGAGAATATTTCTTTAATCTTACATTACAATGAGTGTCTATCAGGATTTTTTATATTTACTACCTAAATACAAATTTTTTAACCAATATTTATTTTAGCTATCCTGTTTCTTGAATGTGTGGTCTTGTTGGTCCAATATAAATTGATGCAATGCCCTCTCCATACATCACAATTCAGTAATCTATGAGAGGCAGTTATGTGTTCCCATAGATAGTATAGTTCCTCACTGGTGTCTAATGTAAAAAGGTAATATTTCTAGAAGTTACGAATTTAGTTGCTGTACATTTGTTTTAAAAAAATTGAGTAAGTGTTCGGATGGTTTGCATTTCTAAGAAGACAGTTTGCCTCATATAGTTAGTAAAGAAATATTTTTATGCACTTTTCTGAATTTGGTGAAAGAGAAGAACAACATTTATAGATAAGAACTAATTGTCAAAATATTCGAAACATTTTTTAGCAACACAGGTGTACATTTCTTAAGACATTTGAGGATCATCAGAGAATTTGTTGTGACCCATTTAAAAAACACAAAAATAATGCTAGCAAGGGTCTCAAGGTGGTTTCAATTTAATTTTAAAAAACTATATTAGACCGCTGGGAAACAATTACCCTGCATTAAACTATAATGTATAGGTAATTAGTGGTTTCTGCAACTATCACCAGTGATAATGTTCCAGATTGTGGCTATGAACTAAATGCCCCTTCTGAGATTGTGTAAAACTGAATGAAAGTAGTATACTAATGTGTTTTTCTTTGGTAAAAGCTACTAAATAGAAGCAGGATGAAAGATTTGTGTACTTAAGAAGTAAGGCTCAGTGTTTATCAGCATAACAAGTAGAGCTTTTCACAATTAAGCTCCTGTAAACATTGCCAGTGATTCGAGCATACAATGTAATGATAGCAATCACGTCATGAATAGGTTAAAAAGTAATTAAAATAAGTGAAATTAATGAATAACTTAATACCAACACTTCTCCCATAGTCTTTCAGTATTCAACACTATGAATTTTTTTGACACAACTGAGTATTTTGTCAAAAAGGCCAGATAATAGTTATAGAGTTTTAGGTAGTGTATACTAAAGGAAAGGTCATTGTTTAAGTGAAGAGGTAGTAAAGAAGGTGAAAGATTTCTACCATGCCATTAAGTAGAATTTATTCCAACATAAAAAACTGTGTGCCTGTACCGAGTGAAAGTGGAACAAGAGAATTGAAAACTAAAATGACAATTTTGCAAAATTTAAAAGATCTTTGTCTTTAAAGAGCAAAATCCAACTGACAAAATTATTTTTACAAAGTTTGGTGAATTGTGCCCTAAAGAATGTGTCACTGTAAGCAGTCATGGTATTCATTCTGTTTGTGTGCATGTGTGTGTGTATGTGTGCGTGGGCATGTGTGTAGGTGTGTCTATGATCAAAATGTGAAGTTAATGATACAGAGCTATTCATTCAAGCATACCATATCAAGAGCTTCTGCAGAAGGTAGTATTTTGACCTTCAATCACAAGAATGAATTTTTACTGATGTTCTAATTGTCCGGATGTGCATTTCATGAATGCCTTACGATTTACACTGACCGTAAATTGCTTTAAACTCTGACTAAGTCGGCTGTTTGTTGATCTGCTATATGTTGAATTGCTGGTTTTAACTAAACATCACTTCACAGCCAAGTTGCAGAGTTAACATATTTGAAAACTTATGTCTTATAATTATTGACTTCACAGAAAATGACACCTATATTTTGCAAGATGCTGCATATGGTTTTCATTAGCGTAACATTAAAGTTATCCTGCTACCATTCATTGTTTATTGTACAAATGTAAGTGAAGATGTAGTGAAGTCAAAATGTCAAAATCATCCTGCTTCATAAGCGACTGCCGTTAGCATGACACCACAACAGTTTTCATCATTCAAAAGTCTTCATTACAGCATTTAAGAAGAGAAATACCATATTTGAAACATACAATTAACTTCAGTGACAGTAGTGCTGCAGAGTACGAAAACTGTAACAACTTAAACATATATTATTTCAAGAAGGCCATGGTCTGTCTGCCGAGTGGAGCTTCTTTGCTACCAGCCATGGCAAAAATGCTTGTGATGAAGTGGGTGGTACAATAAAATTAAAAGTGTCTTCAGAGAACTGTTGACAGACAAATTCTAAACTGAAAGGATTTATTTAAATTTACTTCAGAAAATACTAAAGGAATTGAGGTTTTTTACATCTGTGGTAGAAGTGTAGTGTAATGAGGAATTTATCATTGAAAGATGCAAATGCAATGTCCATTCCAGGTACTAGAAATAATAATCATTTTAAACCTATAGATTTAAATCTTTAATGGTTCAACAGTATTATTTTTCAAAAAAAATCTTTCACAGCAGTATCGTAGTTGATGAAAACCATGTAGAACTGATGAAGATGCTGTTACCTATGAACATACATTGTGGATAGATAAAATTCTTCAAGTTTCAGATGTCAAAAGAGATGCTGAAGTTTAGTTCATGCATCCTTTTGGCCCTTAGTGAACATTTCATTGGCCATCTATGGATGACTGTTGCTAGGAGCCTTACGAAAACTTTGATATAAGTTCAAGTTCCCTCAACTTCATTGTCACATATACACTAAGAGATAATGTTCAGAAAGTTATTGAGAAATTGGCACACAATATAACTAGTGAGCAATCTGCTGGTAAATCTGTACACAGAATACTTTTGGTAAGTTAATTTGCTGTAAGAAAGTGATATGTATGTTTAGCATGTTATTTGATAAGGCCAATTTAATTCTAACTTTTTTTAATGAGAATTATTCTGGATTAAGGCATTGTTATATACAAAATTAATAAAAAATGTTAGTTAAAAATGTTTGTGTAAAAATAAATTTTTAAATGTTTTTTTGGTGGTTTTTGAGTATAAGTTATTGAGGGTGCAAAATAATTAGTTTGTATTGCATGCTCACTGGAATGTTTTTCAGGGAATGTGTTACTTCTGTGTCCACATTTACAAAGTATGAAAAAGCAGCTTTCATTTGCAGTGTGAATGAGCCAGATAACAAAAATTACGGGTTTTATAGTAATTTTAAGTGTACTAGTGCAAGTCATTCATCTGAAACATTAAAATTAATTCAAAGACACGTTATAGTCACGTATGCATAGAAAAATCTTAAACAAAATCAAAGACATTGAAATAAGCACGTGGCTCTAGGTGATATGGCATGAAAGGACTAAAATTGAATCCACTTGGAATGGTTTAATTTGCTGTGTTTTGTTTCCTGAAATGAAAATCAGGTGTTGCAACTTATCTGGATGAACAACTGTCATTCTTCTTGCAGTGGTATATTACGTCTTAGTAAGTGATGTAGGCCATTAGGTTCTGTTTCACAGTCACCATTTCAGTTTATCTTAGAGTTGTGCCCGAATCTCGTGGGAACAATTTCACAAATCCCTACAACTCTAGCACTAGAGCGACACTCTGTGCTAGGCACAAGTTTCCTACCCACACCTCTACACTCACTTCATTAGGCGACGTACTTACTCGCTAACGGGACACAGGATTATCTACTACCATAAACTAAGCAAAATTTAAATGTTAACAAACTCACTTTTAATATCCACAAGATTTACAAGGTACTAAACAAAAGCCCTCAGGCTGATCACAAACCGTTGTATGTCTGATTACAAGTCAAATTGAAACATTACACTCAATTAATAAATACAAATAAATGGGGCTTCCGATCCCCTCGTGACCGAGACGGCACTGCATCGCCTAACGGCGCAAAGAAGTAGTAAAGGTTAAAGACAAACTCTAAGAAAAAAAGGTTCCAAATATTAATAAGACTTACCAGAAACTAATAAATTGAAGCATGGTGCCGCGACGGCCACGAAGATCTCGGTAAACTCACTCGCTAGCAGGACGGAGGAAGAGTGACCCGAAACCGCTCAGGAAGGCACGCCTAGGCTCGGGAGAGAAGGGGAAAAGGGGGGGAAGCACGAAGATGGCCGAACCTGGCCGAACATTTACGAAGCTGCGGCAAGCGCGTCAGTGTCTATGTGGGAGAGGATAATGAGTTCATTGGCGGGCTGACACACGGCGCTCTATTCAAAGTCACAAGTCGGTACAAAGTCTGTCCAGGAAAATCACAGTTTCATACTCTAAACAATCCTTTAGGGCACATGGGGGGTGAGCTGACCAGCTCAGAGTTGCTCATTGTGATTGGGGTTGTGAGTTGGCCAATACAGATCCAGAATCATATTCTATACAAATAACTCCCAGGCTATGCTTTATGGCAGGGAGCATTATAATTTTGAAATGTGCCGTTATCTCTGAAATCATCTAATAGGTACTGTCAGACAGTGTGCTGCTGGTTAGAGTGTTGTAATAACCTCTCACTTTTACTGTGTTTCATATGGTCATAAGTGGAGGAAGTCCCTACCATAAACAAAATCCAACGCTATCACCCCTTTTCTGCTCAGCCATTTCCAAGAATTTGAAACCAAACAATGAAAAATTGAAACTTCATAATGTAAATTTACTGTCATGTACAGTGGAGCACCCAGTATCCAGAATGGTCGGGACTTTGGCTATTCCGAATAGTAGAAAATTCTCGCCAGTAGGAGTTCACTAATAGGCCCCCTAAATATATATATATATATATATATATATATATGTGTGTGAACGTACTGTAGCTGAGTTTAGATGTAGCAACACTGCGCTACTGAATGGCCGCTGCTATGCTTGGCAACATAAGTTGGAGGGGGTAGGGTGTTGACAGCTGCATCCGGTGGTGTGTAGTGACCTTGCCACGGGTGCGCTTGAACTACTACGGGCGGTGCTGGCAGGTAAGTTGGCATGTGAGTCAGCGTTATCGGTGTCGCCTCCTAATTTGCTTTCCTCGGCCCAGCTGGCCTCTGCACCCTCGTGCTGTGAAGCGCCAAGTTTTCTGCCGGACAAACTGTAGTACTTGACCTTGCACAGGGTACGCAACAGCTACGTGACTCTGAAGACGATTAGTCCATGCTGAAGCATGTTAACATAGGCGAGATGTTTGACTTTAAAAAACTTGTGTTAACAGTTACGTAAATTACACGCAGTACGTACAGTGGCTGTATTCACATGTCGCGTAAATAAAAATTATAATATTTTAAATACTTGTTACAGATAGGACATTACATAAAACACTTACAGTGACTTACTGTAGGCTACACATATCCTGCAGATAAAAAATAAAATATAATGTCTTAACACTTAAATAAACTGCATTAAAATGTCAATGTATAGGGTCTCACTGTATTTATGAGTAAACAAAGTCACATTAATTGAAAGCCACATAACTAAAAAACAAATTAAATGCCTAATTAAAATGCCACACTGTGTCTAAGACAGGAAAAGTTTACGTTAATCACTGACACTCTGAACGTAATTGTTTACGTTTGTGCCGCTGGTGCCCGGTGTTGGATCATCTTCGTTCTCACTCGTAGTTGAAGCAGGGATGTAAACAGGAGCTTTTTTTGAACATGTCATGCATTGTTGCTGCACACGTTTGTGCTTCTCTTTTGTCAGCGGTTTTTGAAGCATGTACAAATGCATTATTTGCTGGTCAGTGATGTAACTTCGTTGATCTAGGCCAGCTATTAGTCGTTCAGTGTGTTGAAGTCACTCATCTTGTAAGATTTTCTCCTTTGGTTCATCTTCGTCGCTACTGTTTTCATCATTTCCACCGTCTTTGTTATTTTTAACTGAGTCCAATATGTCTTGATCGGAAAAGTGATACACCACGGGAACAGTATCATCCACACAGAACCAATCTACAATGTTTTCTTGGAATTGTGAGTCCTTTAGCTCTGGATTTGTTACATTCTTGATAAACAGCAGTTCGTTTGCATTTTTTTTGTTCAAAACTTTTGAAGTTGGCTTCATTTCCCCCATTGTCATTGTCAAACACGTCACAATAAACCAAAGTAGGCCACAATTTAAACCATGCCTTGTGAAATGTGGACAGAGGCATGCTGTCCCATGCACGAGCTAGTGCCTAAATCACATCCTTTATGGTATATGCCTTCTTAATTTCAGAGATAGTTTTGCCGCCGTTTAGATCAGATAAAAAGTGTTTCATGAACTCCGTGCGATGACATTTTAGGGAGGGCAATATTCCCTGATCTTGCGGTTGGATGAGTGCAGTGCAGTTGGGAGGCAGGTACATGACAGAAACATTATCCCTGTCTAGTGTTTCAGCTGTAGGATGCGCGGAGCAGTTGTCTAGCACAAGGACAAACTTGCAGTGCGGGTCTAGGCCTATCTTGTTACATTGTTGCCGGCTTTGGCGCACAAAACTGTTAAACCACTCTGTGGTTATTTCAGATGTTATCCACACTGTTTTTGTAGCTCGGTATTCAATGGGTAACACTTTAACACCTTTTAGCGCCCTAGGGCGCAAGCTTTTTCCAATTAAGAGTAGCTTCAGCTTGTGGGTACCGGCAGCATTTGAACATCCAAGCACGGTAGATCTGTCTTTAGAGTCTTTCATTCCGCTGTGAGGATTATCTTCAGTGCACAGCGTGCTTGGAGGCATGCATCGCCAGTACAAAGCAGTTTCATCCGTGTTGTAAATTTGGTCTGCTGTAAGGTTATTGTCCGACACATAGTCTGCGAACTCAACGACGAACTTCCCCGCCGCCGCTGTATCTGCAGAAAGCTTTTCTCCACTAACTTAAAAAAAATTCCGTGGCTTTTCTTGAATTTATTAAGCCACCCTAATGAAAAGTTAAAATTGTATGTAGGTTTCAGTTTGGCATGGAACATCTTTGCCTGTTCCATCAGCATCGGTCCCGAAATGCTAACTCCTTCACTTAGCTGCATACGAAACCACTGAAAAAGAGCTGCGTCAAGGTCACCACATTTACTACCCTGCATTGTTTTTCTGTTTTCAATTTCTTTCTTCGTATCGCTGTCCGAATAAAACTTGCTCAGTTCATTCTTCTGTTTCGTTATATCATAAATCGTTGACATGCCGACATCATACGATGGCTGATATTTTTAACAGAAGTGCCATCATCCAGTTTTTTGAGAATCTCGGCCTTTTCTTTAATAGTGAGAACTTTATTCTTTCATTTATTCCTCTCTTCACTATCACTTGAAAGTTTACGTTTTTAAGACATAACACTTGTCTGCAGATACGTACAGACTAGCAATCGCACATCACAAGCAGTCACACTACACCTCTCCCCCACCCATATCACCCATGTTATCGGTGCGCGTGCAGTGCATCTAGGTGGGGCGTAAATTGCGCAAACCAGAATAATTATTGCCGCCGTATTTTTTTTACACACGCAAGACTGGCATTGAACGGACACTACACACGCGTGCGCAGCGCATCTAGACGGGTGTGAACTGAGCCAATAATGGGAATTTAATGCCTCTGTATTAATAAATATTAATTTTTTTACTACACCTTAGAAAACATCTGGGTAGTAGGAGTTCCAGATAGTAGAATTTCGGATACGGGGTGCTCTACTGTATTTGGAAACTAAAATATTCAAATGTAAGCTATTTCATATTAAGCACAATAGTAACAATATCACCCTCTTAGTTTTATATGGATGGAGATTTATGCATGTGATTTTGGGGCATGTGCTCTTAGGGGTTATTTGTGTTGTGACCAGAGTGAATGATGGTTTTTTGCAGGGTGAGAGTGTTTTCATAATTCTAGTCTTTCTGTTCTTCCCCTGTTGCTTAGCAGTGTTGTGAGATCTCTCTCTCTCTCTATCTCTCTCTGGCATGTTGGAAGTATTTCGCCACGTTGTCATTAAGCCGTAGACAGCGTGGATTTGTCTGCCTGTGACATTTGTGGGCAGTCCCGGGGGGGGGGGGAGTCTGTACGTAGAGTCTCAGGAGGGGCAACCACTTGTAAGGCAGAGGCCAACTAGGATGGTGGTGTGTACGTAGTACAGTGTAGTACCGAGCGAGGCCCTGTTCAAGTTAAGCTGGGGAATGCCAGTGTTGGGTTCTTGAGAAAAAGCTTATTTTGACAGGTCTAAGAAGGCTGACCACCTTTGGTTTCGTTCATGTTGGTGCAAAGTTGGTTATTCGATTCCTTGTTAAATGAGAAAATTGGCAGGAACACACATCGAGAAGGACCTTCTATAAGTTTTCACCACACGTCTGGCGGATGTGAGCACACGAGAAGGGAGACAGTAAGGATGTAAGGTATATCCAGGCGTGCTCCTGTTATGAAAGGTTGGAAGGTTGGGGAAATTTTAAGGCGTTTTGTGGACAGAAGAGTCAAGTTGGGAGTGAAACTAATGTTTAAATGCCTGTAAAGCATACCTAGATAGGAAGGTGGGTTGAATGAGCCTAGGGCGATTGCAGGAGGGTTGGATAGATGGGCAAAGGAAATGCAAACATGTGTGTGGTAGGAAAGATGCAAATTGATATTAAGTTTAGGAATGTATAGCCATTTAAACTGTCTTGTTTCTTGTGATGTCGGAGTATACCACTGTGAGTGATAATGTTTACGTGACCATGAGTTGGGAATGCAGGATTGTGCAGTACATAAAAAACTGCCTATCGTATTTTGTGAGAGATAATGTAACCAGTGTACTTTTTGTAAACCATGATATGGAATATAAAGCCTTTAGTTTTAATTCAGTATATGCCTACTCATTTAATGTTCTGCCGAATCAGTATTTTCTACAAGAGTGTAATATTGTTTCAACCTCTACCTGTGTTAGAGATGTGGCAAAACCCGTGGAATAACTTATGATTGGGTGTTAGAATTATTCGTTTTTTATTTGGTGTTATTTCCATTTAAGAGCCAAGAAAAGTAAAATGAACAGCTCAGCATAATATTTTTATAAAAATTAAAGTAGGGGTATATACAATAGGGACAGTTATTAGCAGTGTTTGGATTGCTGTTTTGTGGGTACACTGGTTATTCAGTTGAAGGTATTCATAGTGTATGCAATGCAATGAAAATTTGAGACTTAAACTTTCATCTTGAATAATTTGAAGGTGACAGAAGTAAGACATTTATTGTTAAACATTGTTCTGTGCTGTATCAAATCCAACATGACTTAAATAGTATATGTATAAAATTTTTTTGTATATTCCCTAAATTCAGGATAATTTATTTATTTATTTTTACATTGACCTTGTTTATATTGTACTAACAGTAATTTTATGTTTTTCAGTAATTTTATTTTTTTAAAGATATTTCAGTAAATTTCAGTTCTCTTTACATGTTAGTTACAAGCCGAGCAAAGTCAGGTTGAAGTATGTTTTTTTTGCTGGATGTGCGCTGCTACATATTGCATTCTTTGAGCTGAAATCTTTGTTAGCTTTTTCTCCACTGCAGTGTGTGCATCCTAGTGTCTGCAGTTTGTGTGTGTGTGCAGCTATCCTATCATGTGATTTCATAGTGCTCTTTAGAATCTACTCTGTTGCTACGTCACTTGCAGTCATGACATACTTTTGTCGTGCGTGCTTCTGGGTGATTTTCTTTACAACATAAGCAGCCAATTATTGCACAGTTTTTTTTCTACCAATGTAGTATACTTGTAGTCATTGTAGAATCATCTTAGAACTGTGGTTTGCTTATATTATTCATGATGCTCTCTCCAATCCCTGAAGTGAGGTTCCTATTTGATGGATGCAGTCTGCATTTTGCATACATTTCAAGTTTCAAACCGGGCCGATGTAGTATCCACCACTCTGGGTTGCGCACTACAGCTGCCTCAGCTTCCTGGGTTTGGTCTAGTTTCCATTTCCTTGCCTTTAGTTGGAGTGCTTGTGTGGTGTTGCTTTTTGCCTTTGGCGTGAGTCCACCTTCTGACTGTAATATTTTGTCCCTAGATTGACCTGGCCTTCATCAATCGTCGGCCAAGTCAGTTACATAAAGAACTTAAAGTTTCAATGATTAATATATTTGTTTTGAAGTTTTGCGTACATTGAATATAACACACCATGGTCTTGACAGATAACATTTCCTTCCATTTTTAAAATTATGTAAGTGCTGTTTATCCTACAAACAACGTAGAAGACTTTCATGCAGCATTTATCTTCAGTCTTGATAAATATATAAAAAAATTCAAATAATATAATTTTATTAATAAATTAAAATTTTTGTATTGTAGCTTTCCTAATTAAATTATGTGCATGGTATCCTTTCTTAATTTTACCGCTAATACACTACTTAAATTAATAGTTCATATTTTGATCGCAACAAAGTAATAGTCTCATTTGTTTCCACGTGGGAAGAAAACTATTTAACAGTAATTGTAATAATAATAAAAAACTAAATGAATTGGTTAACCACAAATAGTATTTTTATTTCTAGTTTATACTCTGGGAATTTTAACTATTTTTGAAGTGTTATAGTAAGGTTAATTTCTTTTAAGTCACCTTACAGTTTTACTTTAATTATTTTCTGCAGTGTGCTTAAGGGCATTCAAGTGGGGAAAAATCATAATTTTATATTTTAATGAGACTGTGTTAAATTGTAGATATTACTTGGGAGAACATTTTCTTTGTATAAAATTTTTTTAGCACAGCCAGTTTTCCTATAATAACATTCCAAAGTGAAAATTTGCATGTTGTTTGTTCATACACCCCCGAAAACCAATCAACATGGTGATACGAAAAAATTTGCAGTTAAAGTACATGTCACGGGCTAGGGTTTTAAGCATATAAAAATCCAATACACAATAGTTTTGTATTTAAAAAAAATTTTCTGAATGCAGCCAAAAAATTTCAAATTTCAGAATTTTTTAAATAATACAAAACATTGTTTTAATTGGTTTTTATGTACTGAAAGCCCTAGCCCAGGACATGTACTTTCATTGTGAATTATTTCACATCATTCTGTTAGTTTTCGTGGAGTGTATGAACTAAAAATATGCAAATTTTACTTTGAAGTGCCATTATGGGAAAAACTTGCTGAGCTTAATTTTTCTTTGTAAGAGGAAAATGTACTCCCAAGTAAAGTCTACAAAACTGACACTGTTTTATGCAAATATAAAATTGATTTTTTCGTACTTAACACCCTTAAGACCTAGCTTTCTTCAAGTGTTTGTTTACTATCGCTTTTAAATGTATGTGTGGTTGTCCTGCTTGTATGTTTATTTGGCCTCTTGTTACTTTAGTGCGTGGCTGTTTTGAGCAGAAATTTCGGTGATCTCAACATTTGGGTATACAGTAAACTCTCGCCAGTCCGTAGTTCGAGAATCCGTGGTACTAAAAAATCTGTGGTTTTCTCAAAGCAATGTCCGTTTTGATTATTGCAACATGCTGCGCCGTGCTGCACTGCACCTAGCTTCTTCGCGTTTGTGCTGCGCTGTGCCGCGCTGCTACAGTAGCAAGCATCTAACGGTACTAATAGCAGCAGATGCGGCAAGCCCAAGGTCAACGTGTCTTCCCGGAACACAACAAACCGATAAGACGTGCACGGACACTGCTCACGGTATTTGTTAGTGTTGTCTGTTGTGAGAATAGCGCCGGTAAGAATAAAGAAGCACGCAACGTTAACACTAAAACAAAAGTTCGAGATTTGCAAGAAATTGGAGCGGGGTGTAAAGGTTTCTGCAATCAAGGAAGAGTATGGCATCAGCGAGACAACTGTATACGACATTAGAAATAGTAGCGCCAAACTTAAAATGTTTATGTCGAACAGCAAGTCGGAGAAAGGATTTCATGATCGGAAAACACTCCAAACGGCCAAACTACAGGATTTGGACAGTGCACTGTACAAATGGTTTTCATTAAAACAGTAAAAAAAAGGTAGTGGAGACGAAGATAATGATAGTGACGAAGCAGATGTTACGTGGAGTGCAGCCGCTGCTGCTTGGGACACGCTAATGAAATTTTCAGAAAGCAAAAAAGACTGTTACCCTGTGTCGGACGTAATGCAATGCCATATCCTGTATTCTACCTTCCTTCACAAAAGAAGACAGGCCATTAAACAGACATCCTCACTCACGTGGTGGGACTATCGACACAGTAACATAGTGAGCCGACTGCTTACATCTCGTGTGCTGTTAATTGTAACTCTAGAAATAATTAAAATCTACTTTTTGTATGTTTCCTTAGTTTAATGTGTGTGCAAGCTATTTGGCGTACAAGTGTATAAATATTATAAATCTGTGCATAAAGTGTTAAATTTTTATTTTTTCGTGCCTTGTTTGGAATAATCAATGATTGCGGTAAGTAAAATTTAAGGTCTTGCTATGTGCACTGTCGTTTGCTTCGCCGGCACACGGGCGGAGAAGGAAATAGTAATCGCTGTTTCTGCCACTCTGTGACAATGACAAGTTGTTTACGACTTGACGGCTCGCAGCTGGCTGCCTGTGCGCAGAGCCGACTGGCCAGTATTGCCAAACGTGTTCGAGGTGCCGTTTTTATAAATTATTTTATTTCAAACAGCATTGGCTTATACCTGTAAGTCCTCAATTTACGTTGCGGGATACGTTTCTAAAAACCACGACGTTTATCAGGACGATGTAAATCGGGGACTTACAGTATATGAAACGTTTTTTTTTTTTTTTTTTTTTAATTTTGCAGATTTTTGTTATGGAAAATACAGTATTTCAAAAATCCGTGGTTTTCAGAAATCCGAAGGTCACAAATCCCCGAGACCCCCGGATTTGTGAGAGTTTACTGTATTTAACTGCTTCCATTGATTTTATTATGCTAATTTATCCTTGCTGCAACATATCGGCACAATTCTCAGTAAACACTGTAAAGGTTCTGTATTGTGATAAAAATACTATAGTGATAATTATATATAATATAGCAGAGTAGGTATTACTAATAGTATATGTATAATGTAGAAAATTTTTAATAACCAAGTACACAATTTCATGTGTGTGGTCATCATAAGACAAAGTTGTATGATGATGACAAAGCACGCACAGAACAGAAACACTACAGTGAGAATATAGAATAAAACTAGTTCACAACGTACCTTAAGAATCGTGTACTCGGACAGCCAATAAATTAAACAAATTAAGAATTTATTCCTATGTTAAGGCATTCCAAGATAAAGGCAGTGAAATATGAAAATTTAGGTTCTTTTCAATATTCATTATTAAAATCTCTGGAACTTAATCTCTAGCTGAGTAATGCATACATACCTTGACCAAATTTAAAGTTAATATTTCTTTCTTTCTCAGGTTAGCAATATTGAAGATAGGTGCAAGAAATATATACTTGAGTTCGAAACTTTAGCATTAAATTTTTAGAGTTCCTCAGCTAACAAAGTTCAGTTGGGTAAGAGTATATGACTACACACTCAAACCGCTGGGTTGGAAGTTTGAGACATAATTTTGGTACGAACAAGTCCGTCACACAAGATGGCTTGAAATACTATTATTTCACTGGACAGCCTCAATTAGCAAACATTAGATACTTCACTACGAAGGTCATACTGATAAAGTTTGTGATAAGTTTTGGTACAAAATTTCTAACTAGACTAGGCTGAATGAATTTTGCAGTTAATTAAATGAAAGTTCAATTGTAGAAGGGTATTACAAATGGAGTCGCACAATGTCTTGAGGCTCACTCAAAATCTAAATACTGAGGAAATTTACAAACATTTAGCCTCTTCTTAAAATGGCTATCAATTTCACTTGTAGTTTTGACCTAAACACCCTCCTTGTGGTGTTATAAAATTACGTTGGCGGCAGATGCTATCATTGGCCATCAACAGGATCTCCCGTATGTACTTTCATCACGAGATTCAAGGGAGCAAGAAAGAATTAATATTAGTTGTTCTAAATTCAAAGGCCCTGCACGGGCTTAGAGGTGTGAAATCTCCATGTGCTATGAGTAAGATAAACTTCACATATCTGTACCAAAATCATCTGATATCAGTAACAATTTCACATGAAGAATAAATTAGCGAAATACAAATAAAATAAGTGAGAGATTTCATAAATAAATACATATTAATAAGTAAAATTAGTTAATTAGCATCGTGAATTAAGACTTAAATTGCAATATTGAAATGAATTAATTACATAATATGTAGTATTTTTCAATTGAAACAGTTGACTATTGTGAGATGTCAGTGGTGAAATATTATTAATAAAATTTATTACTATACAGATTCTATGCCATGTGCATTACCAAAAGGTAAAATAATTCAATTAGAAATAACATAACCTAAAGTAAATCTGACATGCTACTATGACATAATAGTTATTAGAATAGCTGTGTTTTAGTATTATAATGTTAAAATATAATAGTGAGTTCTTCAGTATTGTTTAGTCACAGATATTAATGTGACAATTAAACAATTATTTACGTTATTAAATGGCGTACAAAATGTTTGATAGTGGAAACAGATTTGCTGATGCATTAATGAATAAATGTTGGCCAAATATAAAATGTCTGTTGACTTTGTTGAATTGCTTATTTAACTAGAAAATATATATAAGAAATTAACGTAGTTGTAATGTGTAGAGGACCGTACAACTAAACTTACGTAACTACAGACGTAGAGTCTGTTAGTAGTAATTCTAAATTATTAAGTTCACACACTCAAGTTCATGAAATAATGGTTTGTCTTACATTAGCAATTCTTGTGGTAATGAATTTTGGACAAATGTTCGTATTGTAGGTCACAAGATAATCAAAAATTCATGCAAATGCTTCAAATATATTTAAAGATTGCAGTAATTGTTTTAAGAAAAAATATATTGTGAAGTGAGCAGGCACTTTGTCGTATCTAATTTAAGCCTGTAAGAAATATTGTGGCAGAGTTTAGCTATGTAGAACGCTAATAAGCTGTCTGTTTAAAATTAATAGGGTAGCCAATGAACTTCACCGTTTAGGTTGTGGAGAGCATTGGTACATAAGCTGCACTCTGTGAGTCAACCATTTAATTTTACGTTGAAAATTAATAAACTTTTTTCCAAAAGATTTAAGCCTCTCCTAAAGGTTTTAGAAATTTAAGGGATGTAGCTCTTAAATAAAACAATAGAAACCTGTAAGAAAAATTTGATATAGCAGAGCACTTGCTATAGATAAGATTAAAGATGAGGTGCCGCACAAGCTCTCTAGCCCACACTACAGTGTTTAGTTCCCTTTCATCAATAAAACAAACCTAGTATTGAACTCAAATGACTTCTTGAAAGAAAAGATTAGCTTTATAAAGACATGTAAGTCTCAAACAAGAATAGAGTGATTAAAACAGAAGTAAAGAAATAATATAGCCGACGTGGTTGTTTTGAAAACAAGTAATGAGCAAAATTTAATAAATCCAGGAAAGCTATACAAAATAGTTATCATGGATAACAAACATTATTGATAAATGACTAGAATTTTAAAAAGAAGACAATTAACTAATTAAATAAAGTTCTTGGCAAATAATAAATGTTACTGGTTTATAAAAATGTAGCCATCTTTCAGAATTAAAAACTATGTCTTAAACATTTCTTAAAAAAAAATAGTTAAGTGTAATCATAAATGATTGAAACAAGTGTTTAGGCTGAGGCAAAATTTATAAAATAATAATTTTGACACAGCTGAACCAAAACGGTGATTCTGTATTCAAAGAAGAAGAAAATTAATTCTTGAAAGTCCCTGGAGAAGACTGATGAACGTAGCCGAATAGAGAGGGAGAGAGAGACTATCCTTCAGGTAAGAAGCAGTGAATGACTCGAAACTAGGCGGAAGATGCTGACAGCTTCAAATTTTGGGAAGGTGTGTAGTATGAGACCAACAACTAGCTGCCAGAATATTGAGAAATCTATAATTTACTCTTCAGGTATACTGCATGTCCCAGCATTAGAACACTAGAGAAAATGTGAAGCCCTTGCCATAAAACAACTGGAAAAGCAAGAGGGGGTGCATATAGAGCGTTCGGGTCTTTTCATAGACAAGCAGTATTCCTTTCTTGGCGCAACATCTGATGGTCTAACTGGAGAAAATTCAATTGTGGAAATTAAGTGCGCTGCATCTGCCTATGGAAAGGACGTAAGAGAAGCAATGAAAGAAGGAAATTTGAAATACATGAAGTTCTCGGAAGATAAAACTAATTCTGTTATGAATAAGACTCATGAATATCAAATTCAAGGCCATCTTCACATAACCCAAAGAGAATTGTGTGTATTTGCCATGTGGACATCGAGTGAAAATGAAATGATGGTCATGAAAATGAAAAAAGATGACACATTCTGGGAAAACAATATTAAAAACAAACTTGTAATGTTTTATACACATTGCATGCTGCCGGAACTGGTGGATCCCAGACACACAAGTAATATGGAAATATGTGTTCCTTTTTACATGTCGAATATGATATGTAAAAAGGGAAATGGAAAAATTTCAAAATCTTCCAAGAAAATACATCCACAGTGTGAATAGTCATTTCTTCAAATAATATAAGTACTAAAGAAGTATGGAAATGTGTTGTTTCATATTATCTTTTACTTACTTACTTCCAGAATTTACAATGCCAAAATTCTTGTGATATTTTCAGTATTACTCAACGATAATATTTTGTAAAAGTTTTGCCCTAGGCATAGTATTTAATGATTTGACTAATGTGATGTTCGATATCTTGTAATACACACGCAACAAAACTTAACTGTACAAATTTAAGATTAAGTTGGCATACAAAGCTATTGACAGCACTCTTGGGCTTTACACGTGAAATAAAGGCAACATTTTATAGGGCACAGTAAGGATATCATGCTGCTAATTAACGAAAACGTTATTTTAAAATATAGGAAGGTGATAAATAAACTATTGCAACTTTTAACGTTTATATAGTGAAGTGTTCAGCTAAAATAGTGTTTGTATACAAACGCATGGCTTAGCAACAACGAAAGTGGTTATAATAAGCAACCTTAAAATTTTTGTACTGAACATTCAGGAATATAAAACAGATGTGTATTGCATTAACCACGGTTAGGATACACGGTCTATTTTCTTTTAATAATATATGATGTATTTTTGTGGCTGCACTCATTTTAGCCTTAATAAGTAAACATGTAAGTTTTCAACTTGTATTTTCATTATCCTCATAAACTTGAACATTATGCTTTAGTTTATGCTGTGACTGTCAACAAAACATATGCAAAGCTTTCATATTTCTTAGTTGTGCGTATATTTTCGAAAGAGAATAAATTACATTGACATAAACTAATTTGTTGCAGTTGATACAATTAATCTGTTTTTTCTTGAAACACTTGCTTACATAAATTTATTTCGATAACTGTGTTAGTAATCGGCGGCACATACGGACGTAACTTGTAATAAAGTTGGATTCTGGGTGACAGATAACTGCAAATATCATCAAATGACTAAAATTGCCGCGTTTCACGCACACACTGTTCAATTATTTATGAAGAAACGCTGAATTTGCTGTTTTCCAGTATATGATAAAAATGTTAAGGTACTACTAAACATTATATATAAATCTACAAAATAATGTACAAGGCAAGCGTTCTATACTCCTAGTGATGTCACTAAAAAGAATCAAGTTCTTTGTAACTCACGAACACGCAGGACTAATCAAGCTCAACTCGTATTATTGGCAGTGTGTTCATCATGGAGAATGCCAGCACATCGATTAGTAACCATGCAGGCTGAATCATTTATCGACCACGCAATTTACTGTTTTCAAAAGTCAAAACAATATGAAAATATTAAAACGTAATATAGTTTTTCCAGTTGCCAACTTTTTATGGTTCTGGTCAATGAACTAAGCATATGCACGGCGCCAGTGGCAGATCTATAAATTGGTCAAGGTGACAACGTACTACGCTATCTAGAAAAAATATTACTAAACAAATTAAACTATCGTGTCTCAACCACCTTTGGGAGCAAATTGCAAAGAATTCTGAAACAAGTTTCTAAGGATTTCCACGAACAATATTTTTTTTAACAAAAATACATAAACTCCAACATAAAGGATTTTAAAGTGTTTTACAGGGCTAAGTTAACACCCATTGTGCTTATTTATCTTAGAGGTCGAATTAAATAAAAATCAAAATTGAGTTTGTAGTGTTTGCAACAGCAATATCTTAAATGAAAATGAACAGCAATAATGCAGTGTTGGTTTAAGTGACAAAAAAAATTTTTACCTTTCTTGGCCTATATGTGTTATTAATAATAATTCATAAATAATAGTTAATAAATTATTAAATTATATTATTTTAAGTATCAATTATTTGAGAAAAATTATAATATTTCATAGTGTCAAGTCAGGTTACTTTGGCAGTTTGCTATTTACTTTCACTGTATGAATGAAATTACTATTGCTTTCCATAGTGGGAATAATGTGTAATGTAAGTTAATTGGGCTGTAGACTTGGGTGAAAATAAACAAGCAATAATAAATGAAAAAAACTTATACTGATTGATTCAGAAAATTGAGTCCAGTAACACAAATAGGCCTGCAGTAGTTTATTTTTCTTCATTAAAATGCTTTATTTACAGCTCAGGCGTGGTATGACGGAAATTTTACTTAAACTTGAAAAGCTCCAACGGTAATTCCTCTTATTGATACTAAGTGATTGATTCTCACTATAATAATTCTAAAATCACCACTGGATACTTACCAGCGATGAGTCTGTGAAATACATTGAAATTCTGTGTTCTCTCAAGAGGGTTCAGTTTTTTTTAAAATAATTTCTGCATTCATTAATAATGTGAATTCCATGCAGATGTATCAACAGATTCAAATCTGGTATAATTTCTCCAAATCATCTTCACTGTATGAAATACTATGATTTGCTGTCGACAGAGCAATTATTTCACCCATTAGATTATGAAAACTAATTTTTATTTAATACTGAACATAAATTTATCTCTTCTGAAAACGAAAGTCTTTAAACAAAATATGAAGTGACTATTTCTACGTGAAAGAAGAAGCAAATTTGAAACACAAATATGCAAGTTTTGAATCATTGTACACAACTGGAATATAGCGTCAAAAGGCGAGGAAACAATGGATTTATTCATTTTTTAGATAATTTTATCCTACAGCTATCGTCTTCTGTGACCAGTTTTATGAACATGTAATGATAGTGTATCACTCTAACCTCAGGACCATAAACTCTGAAATTATGAGTAATAGAATTCATTTGAGAATGTTAGCTGTTCAGGAATAGCACTCACCATCGTCGTAAAGTTCTTGAAGTAGATAGCAATAAATTATTAAAAAGAGTGTTTTTCTTAATTTTTGAAAAAATACTAGACCATTTATTATGTAAGCACATGCTGATTTACAAACAGAAATTTTAATGATGAGCCTACAATTTTTTTGGAATTAATTTTCTGGAAAATGATGATTTCATCCATTGCAATTTAGAGGAAAAGGAAGAGTCTTCAGCCTCTAAAATTCCCTCTGGATCCGCCACTGCACAGCGCCTTTGTTCCCTTCCTTGCTGCTTCAAATTGATGAACTGACTGACGTCCATTTTAGAATGGTTTGTGTGGTATGTGTATGTATGTATGTATGTATGTATGTATGTATGTATGTATGTATGTATGTATGTATATATATACATATATACATATATACATACACACACAGACACAGGCACAGACACAGACACACGTTCATTCATTCATATACAGTAGCCATTGTTAAATATATCTTGTTTGAATGTTGTCTATACGATGAAGTTGATGTTAAATACATTTTCCTGCTAGCTGTATACAGTCTAATATTTTGTATAACTGTATTTTGTACTTGTAATGTAGCTGTATAACATTGTATTTTCAATTTTCATAATATGTATGTACAATATTATTATTGAGTTCCAACTCCACATGATAGCTGGACTTTGTATTATATAGCATTTAATGTGCAGGCAATAAATGTATATATTTTTTTAAGTTTGTAATTTTCGTAACTGGAATATACTGTTTTGCTAAAAAAATTAGAAAATGATCAAATTCACTTTTTACCACGTTTGTCCCCATCACTAAACTAAACATATTTAAAACCAAGTTTGTAAATACGCAAGGAAATTGAAAAAGTTTTGCTGTAAATGCAGTCACTGTATTGTGATACTGTGCAACATTTGACAGTAAGTGTAATTAATTTATATGTTAATACGTTGTGCATCTGATTCAATTATTGTGTGTCAGTATAATCAAATTATAGACCTAAATTTTTTTCCGAATTTATCTGAAGACTTTATTTTAGAAACATTAATTACTAACCAACAACTGTGTTGCTCTTGCTGTATTGCATTGTCGAGCCTCGAAAATGTGCCGGTGTATACGATGCAGTGTGTGGGGGATGGAGGCCAACACAAGGATGATTCTCAGAACTGGTGGCGGAGACCCTCTGTCATAGACTAAGATATACAGACTGTCAACACCTAGGCTTTTCGTGTTTGCACAAAATTTTGTGTCGCCCTGGTGGTGGGGGACTGAAGCTGGGGGTTTTGGAGGCCTGGAGGGTAGCGCTGCCATGTAGGAGATGTCAGAACTAAATTCTTCAGACAGAAGGCAAGTAGCTAGCTAACTGATATGCCGGATGTCGCCTTTTGTCAAAGGGACTTACTTGCAAGGGCGGTTAGGGGGAAGGGGGTGGTATAGTAGTGGGTTGAGACTCAAGGTCGCCTGGTAGAGGGCAATAAACGGCATTGAAGCTACAATGCAGAAGCTACCCCAGTCATCTGGTCTCGGGATGAGAATATACGTAGCGCAGAACCAACAATTTCCTCACCACACTGCTGGGTCATTCTATTGTCACTGGTGTGACTTACAGACAGTTTCAAACACAGAAAAAACTAACTAGCCTATCTGAAAATTAAATATGTTCTTGTGCAGTTCATTAATAAACCACTCAGTTGCCCTATATAATACACAAATAATAAAATATATGTTAATCAGGCGAAGTTATCATTATAAATCCTTGCCTCAAGGGTGTTACAAATTTTGGACTTTTTGTAACAGTTTCTATTTGAACTGCTAATTCTGTGAATGTAATACCAATACAACTTCAATTCGTTCAGGATTACATCTATACAAACCTGTAGTTTTTAAATATCTAAACATAACAGCTGAATAAAATTCTTAATTAATTTGGCATTATACTGACAGTGTGGTCCTTCACGAGTGCGACAAAAAGGTTTGTGTCAGGGGAAAAGTTTTTTACTATCATCCTATTATCGTTCAGCATGTTTCCTTCATTAAGATGATAACACACACGAACTAGCACAAGTTAACAGACAAAAAATTATACTTAGAACTGAAACAAAAGGAAAATGCAATTCAAAAGATTATCTGCAAGATCATTAGGGTGTTTTTCAGATATAAATTATTATGCTTTATTAGTATGCCCTTAAATTTGTATATTTTAATACACTGAGAAGACTTTCTTTATTCATGTAATGAATGACACCATTGGTATCACAAAGTACGAATAGCAAACTAATTTAAATTCCGATCTTTAGCAGATTACTCCAATTTTTTTTTTTTTTCATTTTAACTTTCTGGGTTTGTCATGGAATAAGTGTCTTCCAGTTTTTTTTTGTTCTGGCCTGATTTATCCTTCATCTCTGTACATTACTGTGGCTATATATTCAAAAGTTTCACTGAGAGTCTGAATACATCTCAGAATACTGGAATCTATGGGTTCATTCGTCGAAGTAATTTGATTTTTTTTAAAATTCAGAGTGGTACTTGCAGGTTGTGCGAGATATTGGAACAACAAAATCTGGTTGCAGTTCATTCTAATCTGACTTCTTAGTGACAATAGTACTGGGAAGAGCACTGGTATTTGTGAATATCTCACAAGCTTTGGCTATTGTCATGGCAATGTAAAAATCATAGGCCTAACAAGTAACGTTCTTAGGTAGTTTTAAGGATAACTGTTTGTATTATAACACAGCGGACAGATTTAGATCAAACACAACTAAATCCTGGAGCTTAACTGATCAATGAAAGTACTTTATCAAGCCCTACGGTTCTCAGTCACACAACTGGTTACAAATTACTAAAAATTTTTCTACAATAATTATAATTACAATGACCTCAGAAACTCCAAATAACAGGAAGACTGAAATAAGTCTGTATTCTTAGCTCTATAATAAAAATTATACTTCTTACTTTATTTCTGAAAATATCAGACACACCCATGACAGAAAACATGTCGCACCAGTGACACCTTTATTATTGTTTTAAACTAATTACTTCACGCTTCTAGTGGTTTTAGCATTTCTATGCATTTTTGTACGGTCAGTAACTGACATTTTAAGTCTGGTAAGAGGTGCAATAAATGTTATTGAACCTCAATATTTAGCATATTTTTAACAGACTTAAAAAAAAGGAGGTGGTTCTAAATTTGGTTGCTTGTTACCTCAGAATTACATCATTTATAAACAGATTGGGAAGATTCTTCTCTTATTTTCTTGTTGGAAAGGGGATATTTTTAAATAGTTTGTGTTTAAATTGTTGAATGGATCAAAATTAGTAAGCAAATTAAAAGACCTAATGACAAAGAAAATAAATAATTTTAAATTATTGGTGCTGACGAAATTAAATAACATATGGTAAATAATTTGGGACTTGGCGCGGCAATAGACAGCCCTTCAGTACACTAAGTCTAGCCACGTCCAGTCTCCTCGGTGAAGACTCTGCTCACAGAGCAATGCTGTAACTCAGTCCTACACCCACAAAATCATCCCTTTTTGTCTCTTTCCCTCTCACTCTGGTCTTTACCTGAATGGCAGACTGACCAAACCAAACAGTTTTTTGTCAGGAAGAGGGAAGGGGGAGAGGTTGGTACAAAGTCTGAACAAGTCACGCCCGCAGCCGCTTGGTGGTGCTAGGATTGTCCTCCACTAGCGCTCCAAGGCGTATAGCATACTTGCCAACTTGTACGATTTACCCGTACAATGTACGGGAAATCATGCGATTGTACGATTGTACGGGCATATAAGACATTTTACTGGTTTTTTTGCCAAAAAACCGGAACTTGAAATAATCTGGGAATGCTGTTTTTATTGACAATAATGGGAGCAAAGCAAGTCAGTCCGTTAAGTGAAAGGGAGTGTTATCCGATTCCTTATTGGCCACTGTTAGCCAATCAGACACAATGTTTCAGCCTTCGTTTGAACTCATTGGCTGTGGGTTTGTCTGGTAACCAATCAGCTAATTTATCTCAGTCAGTGTATAAAATGGCGTCTGGAGTGAAAGAAGTTTGTCAAGTAATCGGATTATATTCTTATTTTAGTTACATGTCCGTAA
>PNEQ01081867.1:23535-41364 GCA_003012365.1 Medauroidea extradentata | reverse complement strand
AATGGTATTTGCCAACTTTATGAGTAAATATTTATCCAGAATTACTAATTCGTTACGCGTGATCTCTTGCGCCGCAGTTAAATGCACGAGGTTCCGGCGTCAGAGATTGTGCCTCAGAAGTTCGTAACACTGGAAACAATTTTGTTTAAAACGTTGGCTAAAACTATTGTCTAGGATTGCTATTGTTTAATTTTCGCAAATTGGCTTCAAGAAACTTACCGTTATAGATTAATGCTTTTGATGTTGAATTATATACCACGCCCTCTTAAGGGACAGGTTTCCAAATGTGTAGTTGCAGAACTGCCCGTTTGTGGTTGTAGTTGGTGTTGCAGTGGTTGCTGTTGGTCTTTGAAAGCATTTCTTCTTTCACGTCCGGTGGTTGTTGGTGTTGTTATAGTAAAGTTTGAAATATTGAACTGTTAAGTACAAACGACCAATCAAATTGCAGTATACGAATAGGGTATGTTTAATGCTAACTTAAAAAAACATAATTAAGCCTCAGTTTATTTATGATTTTCTCAAACAAAATCATAACACCGAAATACGGGTTCGAAATTAATTATCCAGTTATATTATTTCAGCCATGTATGACCTATAGGCCTAAATATTTTTATGCAAGCGGCTTTTGTGTTAACCCACGCTACGATTCGCACACCAATAATAAAAAACAACCGTCAGCTGTGCCAAAGGCCTTAGAAACCTCAACTGACGTCAAGCTGACTTTGTTTACTAACGTAACGATATGGCGGACTGCAATCAGCTGTTTCTGTAGGTGTATTGAAAAATGAGGTTACGGTTGGGCAGACAAATTATGTACATTGCAATGGTAATCAATTACTGTTTTCACTTATCAGTATGGCGAGTTGTGTCCTCCCCAGTTCCGTCACAAGGCCTCACACCCTCGCCAAAGAACATGCGCCATACTCCACCTGTATGTTTCTGTGATATCTGCCTGCAACCTCACACGTCTCACTTGAGCACATGGGGCCGCGGTGACCGAATGGTCAGATCATTCGCCTCCCACCAAGTCGATCCGAGTTCGATTCCTGGTGGGGTTGGTCCCCGGATTTTCACATGTGGGAATCGTGCCGGACGATGCCCACTGGTAGGCGGGTTTTCTCGGGGATCTCCCGTTTCCCCCGCCCTTGCATTCCGGTACTGCTCCATACCCACCTCATGTCACTTCTCACTAGCGTTAAAGACCTCGATGTTAAGTGCTAACCAAAATCTCTCTCTCACTTGAGCACCTGCCGGCCAGGGGCGTGATGACAACCACCGTTTATCACTTTGCTCCGATCGAAGAGTAGCGATGAACTACATTAATTGTCGATTTCCATCGACAGTTGTAGATTATAATGCAGTCATGCATAGGTACCTGAAAAATTTCGCGATATTATTTGGTGACACTCTATAATCTGTACATAGGCCTACCAGTATACAACCTGTGATTACATTGGCCCTTAAGCCAGCATGTGACGTCATTTACGTACGTGACTGCTTTACAGGAGAGTGGTCAGTTTACGTTGGAACTTTTAGTTACTCACCAGATGCATTCTCCGTGATGGTTGGTCAATTTACCGTGGAACTTTAAATTATTGGCTAGAAACGTTCTCCATGGCGATTGATCAGTTTACGGTGAAACTTTTAATTACTGGCCAGTAACGTTCCCACGATAATGTCGACCAACGGGAGGGGACCGCGGTGGCCGAATGGTCAGACCATTCGCCGTCCACCAAGGCGATCCGGGCTCGCTTCCCGGCGGGGTCGACAAGAAAAATTGCCGGGCCATGCTATTGGACGACGGATTTTCTCGGGGATCTCCAGTTTGCCCTTCCCCTTAATTCCGGTTCTGATCCATTCCCGCCTTATAACACCCGTCATCAGATTTGAAAACTGATTTTTTTTTCGGCGCTGATCAAAATCTCTTCTCTTAACGGCCGTGGAAAGACAGGTCGGCAATGAGCCTGACTACGGACATTTTTTTTTTTTCGTTATCGCAGCATGCGAAATGCGATAACGATTGATTCTTATCGATTGTCAATGACGCCATTGTATTCAGCCATGCACGTGAATTAACGAGATATCTTTCGTTGATCTTTGAAAGAACTGTGCAATGGGAGTGCATGACTAGATTTACTTGCTTGAACATACTCCATTGCGAAATATATGACTGTCAAAGAAAACTAAATATAAATCTTACAGTCAAACAAATAAGCAGAGTATGCATACATACACAACATAAAATTCCAATAAATGGAATCGGGTCAAATAAAACAAGGAGCAAACATACAATAAATAAAAATCATAAATAAAAAAAATAAACCTTAGTTAACATGCGGCACAACAATGAGACAACAAAAACACAGTAGATGTCAGACACAAACAGAAAAAAAACTGTTCCCGAAACGTCGTTATTCCGCCTGTCTAGAAAACTACTGTGTTTTGTTTCGTCTCATCGTTGTGTCGTTTGTTGTTTTTCTATTCGTGTCTGATATCTACTGTGTTTTTGTTTTGTCTCATTGTTGTGTCGCATGTTAACTTGGGTTTCTTTTCTTCTTTTAGATTTTTATTATTTTCATTTATTATTTGTTTGTTCCGTGTTTTATTTGACCCAATTCCATTTTTTGGAATTTTATGTTGTGTATGTGTCCTGTTGACTAAAGCATACTCTGCTTATTTGTTTGTATTTATGTTATTCTATTATCTTTAGTTTTCTTTGACAGGCATTTATTTTGCAATGGAGTATGTCCAAGCAACTAAATCTAGTCATATCGTTCGTTGACATGTGGCATTGTTATAATTTCTAATTTAATTCAAGCTACTGATTTGGCTGGATGAGCCATTGTGGTGAAGTTGAAACAACACATACTTAACGAGCACGACATGACACAGTAGAAACGGAAACAACACGTCAATAAAATTGTTTCGATATGACAAGCTTACCTGTTCAGTACGACAGTTAAGACTCTGCACTTCATATTAAAAACGAGTTTCTTTGGAACCATTTATAAGAAGGTCATTGAATAATCTGACTTCGAAGGTTGAGATTTTATATTAATTTATTTCAAATACAAGTTTTGTAGGAGTAAATTGCTATAGCTATCGTAAATTGAATACAAATGTAGGTCTCGAGTAATTATTTCAACAAATTGAAACAAAAAACCTATTTTGGCTTTCGATGTTCAGCTGCGTCGAAGTAACGCCTGCCTCTCTCCCCATAAATATTGTTTTAATGAGTTAAAAAAAAGTATATAGACAAGGCGAATAATTCCCCCTATTAGCATGCAAATATACCACAGTATAGTAAAATGGACTGCCTATTTCAGTTTTACAAGGTTGCGTGCTTTGTTTGCAGTGCAGCACGACACGGCATGAATATAAATTAGCTTGAAACCCAAACTACTGTTCGTGCTATAAGGTTCTTCGTTTTGACGTCAGAAGTGTTTTGTATTTGATTAGCTGTTCCTCGCGAGTGTCGTTCCGTACCTGCTCGGCGGAATTATGTGGTTCAAACATTACGGCATCGCACGTTATTGTTCAGAGTCGTAGCCAGGACTTGAGAATTTGGGTGGAGGTGGGTGGTTCGAACCTGGGAATGTTATAAAATAACACCGATTTCCCCCCCCCCTCCCCCCTGCCACCAGCAAAGCTCTGCTTCGGTGGCCCTCTCCCGACGAAAATGCTATTTAAGGCCTCGCTCTTTAGTTTTGCAGTGGTTTCGAAAATATTTTTTAACGCAAATTAATACATATTCCAAAAATTCGTTCTTGCAATTTTAACACTTATATATCATCGTTTGTATCAGAATTTTTTTGTTACAATACACCAAACGGAATTTTAGATTTTTGCCCCTGAAATATTACATATTGTGTTGTCGAAATAAGCCAAAATGAAGGAAAATAATTTTTTTCTAGCAAACTGTAAATTATTAAAAAAAATATCTTGCAAAATTGTGTATCGTTTGACTGTACACAGTCTCAAATTTTTTTCAATGCATTTGGTTTAAAAATATTCGAGTTATTTGCAATTGTTTGAAATAAATGAACAATTATGGCCTAAATGAGTGCATGGTTTATAATTCAACGTTAAATGCATCAGTTTAAAATTGTGGGTTTCTCGAAGCCAATTTGCAAAAATTAAAAAAATAAATAAATAAAATATTAAAAATCTGCAGTCCTAGATAATAGTTTTTGACAATTCTTGAGCAACACTTTTTCTGGAGTAACGTATATCTGAAGAACAATCTCTGATGCTGTTATCTCGTACATTAAAATTGTATAATTCAGTGCTTATTTATCTACCACGCAGTGTCCGGAAGGTAAAAAAAAAAAAAAAAAAAAAAGAGGGAGAGATCTGAACTCCATGGTTCAGGGCGTTCGCGGGATGTGATCTCTGTTAAAAACTCTCACAATAGTCATTAAACTCTAATAGACGTATTTTAGCAGTTGTAATCTTCTGTAAGCAACGTAATGTGTACTCTGCCTATGTTAGTCATATGACAAAATTTATAAAATTATGGAAATATGGCAACTACGGATTGAAAATCATTGTCAAGGCCGTAAGAGTGTTCGGTACATTCCAGTTCGTAATTTACATTGGTACATGTGGAATTTTGGCCGACTACACTTAAGGAGTACAATTTTCACGAAGTTAAACATGGTTCGTTTCGTAGTTTTTTTGTATTGTTAGCTTCATAAGACACTATTACGGCGTTGTTGTGTGGTCAAAATAAGAAAAACTAAGCAAATACGTACACGGATGAAAATTTGTAGGTAAAATCTGAGCATTGTAAAAATTGTGAATTTTAGCAGCCAGCCAAACCAAAATAAACCAAAACTATGCAAAGAAAAAAAAATGTATTTTGTGAAAATGTTGTCCTCTCTTGTAACTTATTCACCACAATTCTACAAATATATAAATTATGATATGGCATGTACCTAACGTTATTTATGTGCTTACTTCACTATGAACAGCTTATAGGATATCTACCAACGCTGTTAGGCCTAAGCTTGATACCCTTGACACCCTAGTTTGCTGTGCTGTATTAAAATTTTAATTGTTTTAGTAATTTTTATATTTGTACGAGACTTTGTTTTATAGGCATACGGTGTGACTATATTTCACAGTAATGAAAATTTTCTAGCTTTCATAGTTTTTGTATAATGTCATGTCAAAGCCAAAATTTGCATACAACTGTTTTATACAAGAAACGAAAACCAACAGACCTACAGAAATGGAAAAAAAAAAAAAAAAAATTGTCCCAGAAGAACAGTATCGCTGGCTACGCCTTGTCATAAATAAAAAAACAGCATTGAATATGTTTTGTATTTTTAAAGAATTGCTGAAACATAAAATAAGAAATTGTTAAGATTGTGAATTTTTTTTAAATAAAAAAAAATTAATGCAGTGTGTTTATACGTGAAAAGTTGTAGCTCGCGACACTGTTCTTCTGTGGGAATTATTTCGTTTCTGTAAGTCAATTGGTTTTAGTTTCTTATATAAAACCGTTTTATAAAAATTTTGGCTTTTAGTTGCCACTATACAAAAACTATGAAAGCTAAAAAATATTTATTACTGTGAAAAATTGTCACAACATATGTCTACAAAACAAACCATATCTGGTACAAACATAATGGGGCCGCGGTGGCCGAATGGTTTGCCGACTCCCTGTGGCTCAGTTGGTTGAACGGCCGGCTTAGGTTCGGGGGGTTCTGGGTTCGATTCCCAGGTCTGGCTGGATGTAAATTTGTGTTTGTCCATTTGGGTCTCAAAAATTGTCACTATACAAATTGTCTCACGAAAAGAACTGGGGTCACTCAAATTACGTCACATTAAAGGGGGGAATGTTTGGTGCAGTGATGATGCGGAAGCTTCCGCATCGCCACTGCACCAAGAATTTTTATATAAAAAAAAAATGATCCGACCTCTCGCCTCCCATCAAGGCGATCCGTGTTCGATTCCCGGCGGGATCGGTCCATGGATTTTCGCATGTGGGAATCGCGCCGGACGATACCGTTGGTCAGCGGGTTTTCTCGAGCATCCTCGTTTCCCCCGCCCCTTCATTCCGGCGCTGCTCCATACTCACCTCATATCACCCTTCACCAGTGTTAAAGACCTCGATGTTAAGCGCTGACCATACATAATCTCTCACTCACTCGTATAAATAATGAAAATTATTAAAATAATAAAATTTTTGCATAATCTCCCCCCGAACGTCACAAGTTGTATGAGGGTCAACTTATCCTAGTGAAGCGTGAACCTCAGACCGAAAATAGGCTACTGCACTTCAATAAATTCACGAATATTTTCCAAGCAATCTTTACTTTTAAGTTGCAGTCACATATTGGTAGTTATATGAATGACTCGTAAGCTGATGTTGATAGAACAATGGCTGTAGAAGCTTGCAGTCGTATATCATCTTCGTACTTTTCTGTGTAGTTTCCTCTTTCAATTTTCGCTGCATGGCAAAGAAACTGCCTTTTTTTGGCCCCTCGTCCATGCTGAGTTCCACGTTACGTTGTTTTGAATCTAATATTGCAGTGTGAACCTCGTGGAATGTGTGTAGTTAGTCGTGGTAATATACAGGAACTGTAGTTTAATGGTAAAATATGACCAGGAAACATGCTATAAACAAAGCGTTATGTTGATGTCGGCAGATCTAAAATGATTCCCAAATGTGGGATAAGTTTTGAAGTCAGAACTATTATAAAACAGGTGATTGCTATTATTATTTAACAAGTTATTTAAGTTGGTACACCGAATATCAAGATATAAGAAATATTCAACGCCTGTAGGTGAGCAACCTGTAGTACATTCGAGACCAAGGCTCTGCATAAGTCAACAAATTAGATTCTTTTATTTTTAGTTTATTTATTTATTTGTATGACGTTCTGAAGAAAAAAGTGTAAAATTTGGGGCTATAGTGTGAAATCTGTTTACACTACAATACATGCATCGCAATTAAACTTGTAACGTGTATTTATGCCGCAGTCAGTCAACAGCTAGGTCTTTAGCGCTTGTGAGGGGTGACATGACGTATGGAGCAGCACTGGAATGAAGGAGCGGGTAAAACCAGAAATCCCCGAGAAAACCTTCCGACCAACGGCATCATCCGGCACGATTCCCCCATGCTAAAATCCGGGGATCGACCCGCCGGGAATCGAACTCTGATCTCGTTAGTGGGAAGTGAGTGCTCTATCCACTGCACCAACCACGGCCCCTTTCAGCGACTTAAGAATATGTTGGTTACACGTCATTAGAACTTTGCCTATTCGCAGAAACCCCACATTTTCATAAAATAACTGAACACTGTTTTTACTTTCGTTTTTTCAATGTTTGGTTTCCATCATTATATGCTGACTAATATTGATTTCTTGAAATTATTTGTATGTTTGTTGATTACAGATGTTTCTGGATCCTTAGTTTTGTTATTAGTTATTTGTTGTGCATTTTATCCTGATTATTGCTTTTACGTAACTATGTGTGTTTTCTGCGACTCAGCAACATTTGCTATACCCGCCGTACGGCAAGTTGATACTTTTAGAAACGAAATGTTGAAAAAACTTACTAGAAATATTTCCGTTATTACCATACAACTATATAAGCGAATGCAAAAGCAATACGGTGAGGTAAATAAATAATTTTTTTTTACGCTTCCGCGAGTACGAAAATTGTTTGTAATAATTATTTTAAAAGCGAGTTAAACACGCCAGTTATACGATAATTGGAGGATAGTTGGGTTGGCATTGATGTAGATATAGTTTTTGTGTATATTATGAACAGCGGCTAAAATATAGAAAATCGTTTAATGGATAGAGACGGGAAAAATTCGCGGGTTCACTGACCCGTAGGCTAGCCTGCAAGAACGTTTGTGAACTGAAGCAGACATCAGATGCTCATTAGCTGTTTGCTGTTAAAGTGATGTATGTCTGTATTAGTTACCTTTTCATTATTGGCTCAGAGACTTCCAGAAGGTGTCAAATAAGTCAAAGGCCAATTGCGAAAATGGCACAAGTTTACAATTGTTGGAATTCTAGCTTGTGTTCTAATGAAAACGCGAATTTTTCAGGTCTCTATTAACGGAATATGTACAGTACATAATGTGTTCATTTTCAGGAAATGAAATAAAATGTGTATAGGCAGTTCGGAATAAAGTGAGCACTCGAAAAAGCCCTGCTAAAGATCTATTTCCAGCCAATTCGTACCTTTCCTCGTGTAACGGCTAACGACGGGAAAAGTCTAACCTCCTGGGACACGTCACTTTATGTTTGCGCGTATAAGATAAATTGTTCAGTCGATAGGTACTTATATAGTTTGATAAAAAATAAGTTTATTAATTATATAAAATACAGTTATATCGCTGTTGGTTGATTTTGTTTCGGTATTGTTGTATTTAAATACGAATAAACACGGAACTATGTTGTGTTATTTCGTTGCCAACCATACAAGCAGCAAGGTGACTATCGGTAATGTTGAATTGTATGTAGTAATATCTAGTGATATTTTTCAAAGGTTAAATATTTAGTGTTCACTTTATTCCGAACGGCCTATATACACATTTAGCATAGGCTATATTACAATATTTTAGAGGTGACGTAGTTAGTGACGGCGGATGAACAATGTACGTCGGCTTGCAGTGCAACCGTCAGCCTGGCAATGTTATTGTTGACGTTTGGCGGAAGGATACTTAGTTGGTGTGGAAACAGATCCAAGCTAAAGGTAAGGCTTCCAGAAAGTATCAAGTTACCGTACGGCGGATAGAGCAGTTGCGTATCAATAACAAAACATTTCAGGTCGTCATACACCTCTGTTTCCAAAATAACTTGAAATCAAATTTTTTTTTGTAACTACCGACTGACCAGTGTTTTCACGTTCTAGGTTGTTCGGGATAAAGTGAGCACTAAAATTTTAACCTTTGAAAAATTATCACTAGCCGTTACTGTGTATAGTTCACCATTAACCCTAGTTGCCTTACTGCTTGTGTGGTTGGCAGCGAACTTACGCAATATTGTTCCGTGTATTTCCCTATTTAAACACAACAATACTGAAACAAAAGCAACAGAAATCGACATAATTGTAAATTTGTATTTTATATAAGAAACAAAATTTTATAAAATCGGGTTAGAATCCTGCTGACTGCACAATGTATCTTAGACGCTCAAACATGAAATGACGTGTCCAGAGAGGTTAGACACTTCCCGTTTTTAACCGTTACGCGCGGAAAGATACTAATTAGCTGAAAATAGAACTTTAGCAGGGTTTTTTTTTAGTGCTCACTTTATTGTGAACCGCCTATAATTGACAAAATTGTGCTTGTAAAAGTAGAAAATGTGTGGTGTGAATTGTCGCCGGGCAAGTAACTAGCGACGTCTGGCGTGTTGTCGTGATAGTTGGTATTTCAGCGCGCCGGGCGAGGCTACGTGATGCTTGGCTTGATGGCCCATTCCCGCGGGGAAACGTCTACTCGACGACACGAGTACCAACCACGCGGCGTCGTAAAGAATTACTACTTCACTCACAGGCCACGTGCTTGGCCGCCAGGCAATAATGCCGCGACGTTATATTTCCACGTCGTCGAATAATGGAGCCGGAATCGCGTTTAAACAGACCGTAACATTTGTGAATTGCCGCGATGTTTACAACTGCTGTAAATACACGTCGCTGATTTATGCTTGAAGAGATATGCGAGACTTGTACATAGTACTTTTTTCTGTGTTGTTAAAAGAGATTTTTATTCATTTCCGTATAGAATATTAAAGCATGTTATGCTGTTGGATCGAAATTTTCTGCATTTATGTAGCGCAGACACGAATGATAAGGTAAATGTGAACAAAGTTGCATTTGATCTAATTGTCTCGGGCTTTTTTTGTTGCAAGAGAAACATAGCGACTTAGATTACTAAAAACACGACCGTTTTAGTTATAAAAGTGCCCGTTGTTTTAATGGAAAAATTGTATAAAGAACGAACATAACTGTGAGATCTAATAACTTATAACTGTACATTAATACGTAGCGTTATTAAGAGTGCCTCCTACCTTGAGCTGTTTGGTGCGTTGAATACTTAGAAGTGAAGAAGCGACAAGGGCTACACTGACGCGCGGACTTTGTACTACATCGCTCCTATGTGCAAGGCTCTAAATTGGCGCGCAATGTTTCTATTGTACCGTTGGAACGATGGGACTCACGTGGTGACCATTTCATTTTATTTGTTGAAAACTATACCAAAATACATTGTACAACCCTTATTTTGATCTGACAATTAGATCTTGTGATACATGTGTGTGAAGAGGCCTTTTTTTAAATCCATGTTGTACTCGGAAATTGTATTTCAAATGCGCGTGACGATTTAAAAGTACTCTAAAATTATTTTGTGAAATGCGTTTCCTTTTCGTAGGGAGGTACATCGTGAACACGCATAATAATTTGGAAAATAAACATGTATTTGTAACCATATGTCACTCGTTCTGCATGCAGTCACCTAGGCGAGCACACACACGCACACACACACACCACATGTTAGGCGACTTATTAAACTCAGTCAAATAGTTCCCTTTTTTCCCCCTAGAGGCATATACATTTGATCGTAAACATTTCTTTCCTATAATAGTTCTTGTTGAAATGAGAGAATCGTATATATATATATATATATATATATATATATATATATATATATATATATATATATATAGGGGCCCCTGATTTTCGCGAAAAGAATTTTGCCCCACTTTGTTTCAGTGACTTATGTGCACATCTGCAGTTCTGCTTCATGTTTATTGGCAGCGTGTCTTTGTGAAGTGATGTCTCTCATTTGACTTTGCCAATCACAATAACGTTACTACAAATTCACTAGTCTGTGATTTGCCAACAAAACACCAACAAGACACGTCAGAGCTAAGACGACCAATCACTTTTTATGAAGCAGAACTTCAGATGTGTACGTAAGTCACTGAAAGAAAGTGACGCAAAATTCTTTTCGCGAAAATCAGGGGTCCCTATATATATAACTTCAGTCGTTAACTGCAGCAGTCGTGTACAGTGGTGAAGTGAGGAAATGTTTTACGATAATTCTACTTCGCCTCCCGCACGTTACTGGCAGAAGATTTGCTTTTGCATTTGCTTATATAGTTGTATGGTAATAACGGAAATATTTCTAGTAAGTTTTTTCAACATTTCGTTTCTAAAAGTATCAACTTGCCGTACGGCGGGTATAGCAAATGTTGCTGAGTCGCAGAAAACACACATAGTTACGTAAAAGCAATAATCAGGATAAAATGCGCAACAAATAACTAATAACCAAACTAAGGTTAATTTTACTACAGGTAAAATCACACAAGCTCAGTAACAGAATTACAATCTTATTTGTTGATTGCTCCACGCGTGTTAAAGTCATGTCCAAAGTGTATTGTCTGATCTTAAGGACAGGAAGTTTTGGCGAAAATATTTTTGTAGCACTTTCTTTCAGTGAGGTGCGCACCTGCAGCTCTGCTGTGTGGTAAGTGATTGGATGCCTTAACATACAACGTCTGGAGGTTAAACCCGCAAATCACAGACGTGTTATGTCACAGTTATCCATGTACTGATAGGCACAGTAAAGTGAATTACAACTCTGCACAAAAACACTCTGCCAATAATCATGAAGTTGAGCTGCAGGCGTACACGTATGACACTGAAATAAAGTGGCAAAAGTATTTTCGCGAAAACTACGGGTCCTAGTGATTGAATGTTTTAACTCCCAGCGCCTGGGGGCTGTACCCGCAAATACCTGACGTGTGGTGTCGCTGTTAAATTTGTTCTGATTGGTATAGGCAAATGAAATACGACTCTGTACAAATAAACACAACCAATAATAATGAAGTAGAGCTGCAGATGTGCTCGTAAGGCACAGAGGGGCAAACATATATTCGCGAAAACTTCCGGTCCCTACGGATGTAGGCCTAATACCGCTTCCACGCTTCGCCCGGTCCGCGCAAACAAGTTACATTTTAAACAGCCAATCACGTTCAGCTGCACTGTATCGCGTTTCGCTTTGACCTTTGTTCCTTGGAGAGCCATGCTTTTAATATGAAACGAATTTTACACAATTTAATATTTATAATTGTTGCTGCCTACACCTAAAATTATTATACATTACTGAAGGTCATTCTGAATAACGTGAGCACTAAAGATTTAACCTTTGGAAAAAAAATCATTAGCCGTTACTTGATACCTTAATTCAACATTATTTATAGTTGTCTTACTCGCTACATGGTTGACAGCGAATTGTCGAATATAGTTCCTTGTAGTTTCTTATTTAAATGTAACAATACTGAAATAAAATCAACCTAATTCGACATTTGTCCTCTGTATAGTGAACAAATTTTTTTGTATCAAACTTGGCAGGTTCCTACTGACTGCTTAGTTTATCTTATATCAAGTGACGTGTCCAGAGATGTTAGACATTTCCCGTCGTTAGCCGTTATGCGCGGAAAGATACGAATTAGCTGAAAATAGAACTTTAGCAGGGATTTCATGAATGCTCACTTTATCCCGAACTGCCTATATAATGTAAATTACGTAAGTTAGTATTTTTCTTACACCACAAGGGCTGCAACCTCTATAGTTCTATATGGGTTTGCCCGACTGCCACTTCGAGTCCTTGAACACAACTTCCGTTTTTCACAGCAGGTTATGTATGACGAGCAGTGACGAGTGGTCGTGTTTCAAGGAAGCGAAACTTAACAATGACTACACTCTAAAAATAGTTTGTAAATTTGCCACGCGTGCATATAGGAGCGCTAAGAAAGTAGGTATGGTAGAATAGTTTCACAGACATCCATTGTCGCACTCCTAAACTTTCTTGTAAAACAGTAAAATTTATACAGAAGTTAGCAGACTTTAATTGTAACAAGTGTAACAGTTACATATTTACAATACACGACTCTGAATCGTCTGTGGACAACACAGCTGGCATGACATAGTCACCGCAAGTCACTTTCATTGGTTGTGTCTGACTCGGCACAGAAATATTAAATAATTCAACCATTTGACGTAGTTATGCAAAAAGGAACCAACCCGAGGTTCAGTGGAACTGAGATATCCAAGGTCAAAGCTTACGTTGTATATTTAAAACTTGCATAAACCGTTTTTCTGGGCTCATTTTATCTTTCAAACTTTATGCTTAAGTGCTTGTTCTATTTTAGGACATATTTTGGTATTTTTCCTACTACCTGATATGATTATCTCAAAATAAATTAAATTGTGGGTTGGTTCGTTTTTGCATAGCTACGTCCAATTGTACCAAACACTCTCCAACTCTTACACATTACATTTATAGTAATTTCCCACAAATAACATTTATTCGGTTACATAGTTTTCGCATGTCGAACAAGCGATTTGACAATTTCCGCTACTTACCGTAAGTAAAAACTTTCCAAACAATACGTAAGTATAAGTAAATGAACAAAATGATACCTTTGTTATTTCACGTAAATATTATTTTTAAAAAATACAGATATTCAAAGATATGCAAAAATTTCGGTGTATTCAAGAATTTTTTTTACTAAAAACAATTTTTGCGTTAACTTGAAAATGTGTTATTCTGATGATTAATGCATTTATTTTCACTCAAAATTATTTAATTCGTATCGTTTGAATAGTTTTTACTTTGTGTAAGCAGTGAAAATAGTCAAATCACTATTTTGACAAGCATTTATGCGAAAACTATGGAACAGAAAAATATTTAATTATTGGGAAATTGCTATAAATGTAATGTGTAAGAGTTGGACGGTGCTTAGTAGAATGATTATAAAAGAACGAATTTTTCGGTGCAGAGCCCCCTTCATGTCACGTGCTCGCAAGTGCATAGTAGGATCTGATACTGCCTCACTTGGAACATTGTCACTCTTCTTTACTACTGATCACGAGGTAAAGAGTACATTTTTACAGTTTTGAGGACACTTAATTTTTTTTGTGCGTTGAACATGTTTACTACGACGTCAGTCAACAATTCCTGGTTCTAAAATGAACCTGACATATCCCCTCCACTATATGTAACTGGCCGTGGAGAAGCAGTGGTGAAACACCACACGCCTCGCATTCGGGAGGACCCGGCCATTCTGTATTTCAGTGTTCCAGACTTTCCAAATATCACGCCAGGCGAATGCTAGCATGGTTTATATTTACTTAAACAACCCTTGGCTGACTCCTACGGCCCCCCCCCCAAAAAAAAAAAAATCCTTCCACCGAATACCTCAACTAAGACATCGTGCTGTTCGAGGGCACGTAAGGTAACCAAATAATTCTTCTATTATATGAAGGGCTTATTTTGACAGTGGTACAACTCCAATTTAGTTCATTTTTTGATACAGAGACCTGAAAATAATTCAGTGTCAAAAATTGTGTTTTCGAGATAGGTGAAATAATTAAGTTTACAGCGTGGGGATGTACCGCTTTCGAAATAAGGTAGAATTAACCTTTTTTAAACACGATAGTGGCTACAACTCCGTTTTTTATACAAAATTGGAGTTGCACCACTATTAAAATAATTCCTTCATATAAAAGTGTTTGTTAGTGTGTTTGTATATTTGTCTTATATAGTTGCTGTATCATTCATCCTGTTGCAATGGAGCTTTGGTGAGTTGTGAGTACGCTCGCGAAGGTTTATGCAAACAAATCTATTTGGGGGGTTCAAAACAGGTTAGTGGGGCAGAAAAAAAAGGGGGGGGGCGATAAAGTTTACTGGGCATTGCAACGCATGCCGGGACAGCTTGTGAATAAATAAAGTATATTTTGTCCTACATGTGACTGATGTTACATCATGTAAATAGTAAGTTACATCCTCAGTATTGTCGAAGTGTACCGAAGTTATACAAAGCAGATTACATATACTGCATGTTGTTGACGTAGGGCGTGGATTCAGCTCGCACTGAGTGGATCAGAGTTTCTGGCGGTGTTCGGTCTTTGTTCAGCTTCCCGCATAAGCTGTTTGCAGTGTACTGTACACAGAGAGATGGGGACAACTGCCGCGAACATTCCCACAGTGCCTGGCTGAAGAAAGCTTGGTCCCAGGGAGGAAGGTAGGGGTTGAAGAGTTTGTTGTTCTCGAAGTTATGAACCCGCAACCAACACCGTGCAAGATGACAAGTAGTAATGTCTGAAGCAGCACTTTCGCCGTTATCTGGCCACGTATGAAGAGGGGAAGGGAGGCAGTTGTAGAATAGACACAGGGAGAATTGGGGGGGGGGGGAGCATGCTTGTTTCAACTGCCGCACTTTCCTTAATAAAAATAAATCCGCACCGACAAAATCGGGAAAACACATACATAAATTAATGCTGAAGCAATCAATCGAAATATCCTTGGTTTCGGATGTCGATATAGAAAAAATAATATTACAATAACAATGGCAGGGTTGGATAACTTTATAAGTACAGGGATTGTTTTCCTCGAATGAAGAATTCGTTTAGCATTATCTCTTGCGTCGCAGTCAAATATAAGAAATTAAAAAGGTGCTGTTTTGATTGTTGTATTTCGGATTCTGGTAATAATCTATTTTCAATAATGCATTTAGCAAGACAAAACCTCTGTTTTTCGCGGAAAGAATTTTGCCCTACTTTGTTTCAGTGCCTTACGTACACATCTGCAATTCTGCTTCATAGTTATTGGCAACGTGTTTATGTGAAGAGCAGTATCTCAGTTGACTGAGCCAATTACAATAACGTTCCTGCAACTACACACGTCTGTGATTTGATGGTAGAATCCCAAGGCTCGTGAGAGTTAAAATATCCAATCACTGACCACAAAGCAAAACTGCAGATGTGCACGTAAGACACGGAAACAAAGTGTGGCAAAATTCTTTTCGTGAAAAACAGGGGTCCCTACTTATAGGCTACTAATTTATATTAAAATAAATATATATGTATATACGTTACTCATTTACAGGTTTTTTTAACGCAATGGTTTTTATTCATAAATCACTACTCATGGATGTGCTTACTGCTTGTTTGTATTCCAGAGGGCGTTGTCGTAAAAAAACGACCACCTAAACGTCTCGTATAAACACTTACCGGGTATTCAAACCCGGGACTCCAAAAGAATGTCTGTGTTTCAATCATCAGCACCAACAGAAGAATGCGAAATTAGGAGAGAGATATAATTTAGGACAAACTAAACGTTAAGTTTAATTTAGACGCAACTTAACATTTTAACTCATTTTTACACTACAGATTCGGTAATTAAAAAATTGTTGATAGAAATAAAGTCTTACCTACCTCCCTATCGTTTGAGCGTACCTAGTCTTTGGCATTCTACACTCCAAGGTTTGGTTGATTTAAAAGGTGGACCGGTCACATTGTTGTAAGCAGAAAATAGCGGAACAGGGGGGGGGGGGAATGGTTAGATAATTTTATTGTATTTTCAATTCTTGAGCCATAACATTTATTTAATTACGTAGCCGTCTTCAGACCAATAATAGGGATCAAATATTAATAGCGGGATTCTTATTGGCTTAGTCAAATAGGGCAACAGCTCTGAGTACAAGCGAAAGCCAGTAATCTTTTCGTAAGCTGAACGTGAGTTGAAACCCAGCAAAATGTCAAGTTTTCCCACGATAAACCACTATCTCTAAGCATAGATATATCCTTGGTAAACTGCTTGTCATAATAATGAAATATTTCATTAATTTGTCGTGCAGAATCATTGCAAGAGAATTCTTGAAAGTTAACCTATGATTCTGCATGACAAATTAATAAAATACTCCATTATTATCTATGTTATGCAGATATCCTACGCTTTTTCGAAGAGAAAATGTTGATAATACAATTTTAGTCCTAAAACCTGAAAATGCACTAAAATTGTCTGACCCCCTTCCCCTTCCTAAAGAATCTCTTGATTATAGTGGACCTTGAAGTACGTACTATATATATATAGTTCCGTGGGTAACTGGATTTTCAGTCAGGTCTGTTTCCCATATGGTTAACCTAAGTCATTGCTTAGAATGCCGGTAGAATGAAGTAATTATAAATAAAGAAGTTATATGAGTATTAAGTATGTTATAAGTAAGTTTTCGTAGTAAACGAACCTTTTTACTCTAAATAACTACTATAATATTAGTGGTTTTTTTATTAATAGATAATTCAAAAACATTTTGCGCTAACTATAGCTTTTAGAAGACTTTAAACAAGCGTACTATGCATATACGTATTTGGCTCATGAAGGGAAAAAAGGGGAAAGGGGAAGTTCGTAAACTTTGGTGTAGACCGTAACAAAGTGTAAACCTGGGTCTGCTTATTATTTTTTGTAAAATAATTAATTGGAATTTGCAACGTAGTAGCCGATCCCAATATAAAATAAAACCCATTCCCAGTACCAGCTAAATGAAAATAGCAACAAATTTCTTTCCTTGACATTTGAATACCTAACAATATTTTTCCTTAATGTCACATTTTAAAATGAAACCCTTGTTGCTGTGATTTAAGGTCCGTCCAACATCTAAATGTAGACCTTATAATATGTTAAAAATTTTTAAGTACGCGTCATACTCAGTCGCGAATCCAATGCGTTGTAGATAAATAAATGCTGAAATCATCAATTGATTTCTACGCTTTTTTCGAAGCTGATATGGATTAAATATTCAACGGCAATCCTATAGACAATGGTTAGAGACACTGGTAAATCGCGGGAAAAGTTGATTGTTTGCTAGGCTCCAACATGCTATATATAACATTGAAGGTTTTGCACCTATATTGGCTATCGTTTATATATAGCACTATGTCCCTCTTCAACAGACCCAATTAGAACTGTACAGAACGTGTGTGATTTATCAGAAAACTGTTCGAGCGTGTCACGATTGAGAC
>PNEQ01081867.1:6313-23435 GCA_003012365.1 Medauroidea extradentata | reverse complement strand
ATAATGGTATTTGCCAACTTTATGAGTAAATATTTATCCAAAATTACTCATTCGTTACGCGTGATCTCTTGCGCCGCAGTTAAATGCACGAGGTTCCGGCTTCAGAGATTGTGCCTTAGAAGTTCGTAACACTGGAAACAATTTTGTTTAAAACGTTGGTTAGAACTACTGTCTAGGATTGCTATTGTTTAATTTTCGCAAATTGGCTTCAAGAAACCTATACAGTTATATATTTATGCTTTTAGCGTTGAATTATGTACCACGCCCTTTAAGGGCGATGCCTACCTGCGAGTTAGAGGATCTAAAGCGTCGGAGTTATAAGGGCGTTCTTGAAGTGTGCATAAAATGTCACATCGCCACAACGAGCCAAGCACAAAACTAGCATGCAAGATTCCAGTCGATCCAATTTTATTTTGGGACTTATAGCGGTGACCATATGGCGTATTTGTATTGGCGCACTATTCTGTCGTAAGTTTCGCGTACATCCGGTTAGTACATTTCGAAGAACGGCATTCTGAAAAAGTCGTCTTTAGCTATGTTGGAGGTCTTAGCAAAATTGTTCTTTAATGAGCATGGTTGCTTAACAGTGACAGCTCATCCTTGCCCAAAGTGTGTTTTCTTTTCGTACTTTAGCACAATGGGTACGTATGGAATATTTTCGTAAAGAACGTATTTCTCCGCACATTACAATTACATTACGTTACGCGCTTCAAGTGTGTGGTATACGGTGCCCTTAAAAAAGGGGGAGGGGAGCGGATCATCATAAGTCGAGTTGGAATTACTCTTTATTTTTTTGTTTTTGTTATTGTTGTGTTTGGTTGTTTAAAAACACATGTTTAAATCGTATCACTATCGCGTTTCTAGTAAAATAGTACCTTGCTATAAACTCATGTATCCACAGCACACGACTAATAATAATTACGCAGTTGTTCATATACAATTTTTTTAATGATGAATTCTACGCTTTTCAGAGTCGTCATTTAATGCGTATGTAAAAATAGGTGGCAAATAACAAAGGCGTTCATATAATGATATAGGTCGTTCGGGATAAAGTGAGCACTAAAAATTTAACCTTTCAAAAATATCACTAGCCGTTACTGCATATAATAAAACATGACACATAGTCCCCTTACTGCTTGTATGGTTGGCAGTGAAATTACGCAATATAGTTCCCTGTATTTTCCTATTTAAATTCAACAAAACTGAAACAAAATCAATCGAAATCGTTGTAATTGTATTGTATATAATAATTAGTAATTTTTTTTTATCAAACTGTATCGATTCATACTGACTGTACATTTTAACTTACACGCGCAAACATCAAGTGATGTGTCCAGGGGGGATAGATGTTTCCAGGCGTCAGCCGTTACGCGCGGAAAGATATGAATTATCTGAAAGTAGAACTTTAGCAGGGCTTTTCTGAGTGCTCACTTTATCCCGAACCGCCTATAAAACGGTATAATACTACTTTATTTACTTATTGTAATTTAAATGGAAATATTGTTATGATTTATAAATGGAAAATTCAACGCACGTAGTGAGAACCAACCTACTTCGACGTAGATTGTGCAAGCAGGTGTGTAGTGACCAAGTTCTGGGTTACTAACACTGAACGGTTGTTTGTTAGCCTTCGAAACCATCAAAACAACGTGGAAGGAGCAAGGTCGGTACGCTGTTTTCATAACATTGAACGATTGTTTTGCCTATCTGTCAAAACGACTCGGAAGGAGTCATGTTAGTACACTGTTTACATAAATACTTGCTTCACTTCCTTGAACGACTCTTACTACAAGAAGGATAAATGTTCAAATTTCTCAAATTATGTTTTGTTATTCAAAAGTTTATATTAGCGATGTTCTGCAAAAAAAAAAAAAAAGACGCTATAAAACGTGCTCATTTGTGTCGGTTACATAAAAATTCTTGGAAGAATGTGCTGCTGTGAACTGTAGAAATGACATCGTCATATAATATATGCTAGTACATTTAACTAAATGCTCAACACAGGAGCTTTTTCAAAGGGATTTGTATAGAACCTAACGTTTAAATAGGGCATTATCACAAAACACGCCTTTGAGCGTTATATGCACTATGAACTATCTGCCTATACCTTACCATGCTGTGAAGTGATATGATGATCTCTGTCAGCTGTTGTGGGGTACTTTGCTGAAATTATGCTGTTTGATACACTGGAGCTCGAGTAAGTAGATTGTTTTTAAATATAATTCTGTTATTTAGTTAAATGCTGAATGTTTCACTGCAGTATGCCAGCATATTGAACCGATTCCCGATGCTTTTCGTGTAAAATACGAGTTTGTCAATAGAGTACAAAGATTATTTACAAGTGCTGCAAAGAAGAATTTCGCGACATGTATTAAACTGAAGCATTTTTCGCATATTTTGTTGAAAGCTACGTGTTGGTATCACAACAAAGAAACTCAACGAGCTCTTTGTGTAGTCGTGTGTGGCCTAGGTTATGTATTTGTTTGAAATTTGTGTTATTTTAATGTTATGTGAAAAAATAATATTTTTGTAGTCAAACTCCGTAAAAATTTTCACAATAGGCAGCTTAGGATTGCGTGCGGTACCGCAGGCTTAGTGTCCAATATCTAGATTGTGTCATTAAACACATTCGTGACTTCCCGGAAGGCTATTGTTTTTCTTCCATTTCTAATTCCAAAGTTTACGGCCATTCCTTCTGCGAAAGAACCATAACAAGGCACATTTTTTACTGGACATTCTATAACTTTTGCTCATGCCTCCGCTCGAGACAGACTGTGAAGTCTTTATCTTCCAGCTGAATTGTGGTCAACCCCACTTCCATTTCAATGTCCTCCAATTCCGTAATCATACATTGCCAAACCGATGGATAGGCTGTAGGATGAATGATGATCAACATCTGCTGCCACTGCCTCTATGCTCTCCTAACCTAACCTCCGGTGACTTTTTTTAAAAATAATATGAAGGATCTGGTGTTTGTACCACCGTTTTATTTAGTGGACCTGCGAGCTGACATCGTCAACCCCTTCGATCGTATTGACAGGGGCATGCTGTATAACGTTTGGCGAGAACTTGATTACAGAGAGTCCTCTATTTTGATACATATAGTGCTCCTAGAATAAAATGTATGAAAGATGTATGTACCAAATATGAATGATACATTTACATGTTAAGCAAAGGGTTATGTTAAAAAAACAATAAGGTTCTTCAGTAACCACAATTTACAATGGAAAGATTGTTTTATGTTTCTGTTTTACACATAGGGTTATTAATTTTATCATTATTCTATACATACGTAATAAATGATGATTTTATAAAATTACTGTAGAGTTATAAAATGGTTGTACACATTCAGAAAATATTGTACAATTGGTTGCATTGACTAGCTGTGGTTAAGTATGAATTCATTTTGTGAACATAGACTTGAGGGTACTAAACACTTACATATTGTTACAAGTTGGGGCTTGGTAGGCCTACACTTGGGGATGGAGGTCTTTGATAAAAGAAAGAAAATAAATAAAGCTAACCTAATTTATTTTAGAACTATCTACAAAAAATATCTATGCCATTAATGATTAATCACGATCAAATATATGTCGAACAAAACAAATAACTGCTATGTAGCCTACATATAGGTTATAAAATGTAAATAATAAATCTAAACAAGTTCTCTGTACATGGAAAGTTTCTTTAATCACTCACAATGGTAGACCCAATGCACGAGCACCAATAAACCTCTTTATCCCAAAAACACCTTCGTCACTCTACTTACCACAGTCAACCTCGCCGGACGCCCTAGAACACTTGTCGCGACCCAATACTTCTCGCCACTTGTCCCTATCACTTTAACTCACGCCAGACACCTGCCAGTCAAAAACTCTATTGACACTTCCGCAGCTCTCTTTTATATCATTACTCTAAAGTCTCGAATTCTCTCGGCAAGTCTTTTATCTCAAACCTCCTGGATGGGTGTCGCATAAGGGTCAAGCACCATGTCGCAACATAGAGTACGAACAGGAATACTCTAGACCATAATATCTTCTGTTACGTGATATCAGTGTGCAGGTGGCCACCACCGCACATCGCTAAAAGGTAACATGAGCAGCACAATATACACCGAACTTCTTTTAGACCTCTTTTCTCTTTCTACTGCTATATCAGCACACACTTCTCTCCAGTTATCGCGGCGCCAAGAAAGTCTCTTTGCTCTGCCGCCACTGTATCCTCTTTCACCGCTCAGCCGGATAGTCGCGGCTCGTAACACTATGAAAGTCTGAAGTGTATTAAAGTTTAGAGTTAAACGTAGAAGACTGTCTGTATAGGGTTGATGTGTTCTGAATCGTGAAAGGTCAACATGTCGAACATTTGTAATGGGCCAATAAAATTTGGTTTGTTTCTGTACTTAGCTGCCAAGTTACCCCCAGATACGTTCAATGATACCCCTACAGTAATACCATGAAATCGCTTCAATCATTTGTAGACGCTCAGTATAATTTGAGTGCAGTAAAGGCATCTTCTGTATGTTCTATTATTTTTGTAATTGGGGGTGGGGTTCGCTCCAACCTCCCTCATTTTTAAGGTTTAGATCCACTTCTGCAGCTGCTCTAGCACATGGAGATTGGTTTAGGTTTTATTATATATAAGTTTATTTTTAATTATGGAGAAACAATATTCTGTATGATTGCCAACAATATCTGGTTCAGTACCATCGTGCTTTGTCATTTCTGATATATTTGACAACCATTACTTTAACTCCATATTTTGGGTTTTCATACAGAAGTCGTGGCGGTAACTTGGTGGTATGTGTTGCTGACGCGCATAGTGATGGACCAAACATAACCCCGGTAGCACAACACTACACAGGAAAAATGGAAACAGCCGCACAGCGCTTATTACGAAGTCGTTGGACAGCAGATGATTCATTTTTATACTGTTGTATTCCAAATACAAATTATATTGAAGTTCTTGGTCACATAGTGTTGACAAATAACGTTAAGGTGATGCTGAGGGATGAATAATATTATTATAGGCTTTATCCCAAACGTATTAATTTTGGTATAATTTCAGGAGATATTAAAATACAAAAGTCTTCATTTTAGTTGAAATTAACTGATATTAACGTTGATTTAAATATTTTGTTAACACTTCACGCCACACATTGTTAACTTATATCTAAATTGTCTGTTGCTGTGTATATGGTTGTATTTACACAATAAAATGTCTCCACGAGAAATAATGCCCGTCCACACAACAATCCTACTATGTATGTGTTTCCCTTTCTCTGTCTCGGGATGCCCACCAGTTTCTCCTCACTAACTTCCACGTGTTCTCTTCACAGCACACTAACACTTAACTTCCTTCCTGGTCTTTCGCCTAATGTTCTCCTATGCCGCAGTTACTGGTCACCCCTGGCATCACAGTCTTCCTCACTCGCCGAGAATCGTTGCTTCACACACGCATTCGACGATCTCTCTGCACTCGCTGATCTCGTGACTATAGCCACTCATCGCCTATATATAATGAAGTCGTGAATTCATTTCTGAAAATTTCCTCTAGCGACGAGATTTAGAAGGGCGTAACTAGATCATTCTGAAAGTGAACTACATGTGCAGGTGGCACGGAAATTATGTAACCCTGTGATGCGACTGCAAGCTGCCAGGGAGAGAGCATTGTTTGCTTGTTATCAGCAATGTTAGCGGTGTTGTATAAATAACCGATAAAGTTACATAGGCATATCGCTGGTGTATCATCTCACCGCTGCGCTGGCCGCCCAGGGAATCAGCCATGTCACACGGCTTGAAAGCTGTGTTTCGATTTCAGCGGCCTAAAGAGCACCCGTCGCTTGACTCGATACTTAGCGAAGGAATCAATTGTCTGTGCTTACTTTAGAATTGTCTGTGCTTGCTTTAGTTTTACACGATTGCGTTTGCAGTGCAGCACGAGACGGCATGAATACGAATATTTCCTGACAAAATCCGACAGTTTTCGTCTTGCTGACGTCAGAGGTGTTTTCTTTTTGAGTGGCTGTTCACAGGAATCGATTTTGGGTTCCGGGTGCCCTGGGCACGCATAAATGTCAACCTTACATCTAAGCTGTTTACTTGACGAGTAAACAAATGCAATTAGTTTTTGAATCAGTCCGAAGCTTGCGGCCTCAATAAATATCGCGGGAAACATCGTGTCGTGCTGTCGGGCCAGTGTGACTGCAGCGTAAGACGAAGATCAGGTCCACCTAATCTGCATGCAGTCTGCGGGGAAAGTCAGCCGACAGCATGCTGGTTAAAGAGATGAGGGCGGAGGGTACCAGGAAGCAAGAAGCGAACCCGCACGACCTGATCCTCGCGACATTGCGGATGCAGGGGCAGATCCCGATTTACGAGCTCCACCTCGAGGTGGACCACTTCTTCGTCCGGCCGACGACGACGCGCCCAGCACCTTGTGTGTGTGTTTTCTGCGGAGGACGAAGGTAGCTCTCTGTTCCCGTGCGCGTCGCCTGAATACTAATGCGCCGTCGAGCGCATCAACTGCCGCGTAACCGTAACGAGCTCCTGCTCTCTCTCTCTCTCTCTCTCTCTCCCCCCTCACCCCATACTGTCACTATCATCATTCCAAACGAACGTTTATTTTGTTTAACGGTGTTTGCGTACTCCAGGCCCTCGTAACTGAAACGAATCCTTAACCGAAGATTATCGAAGTTTCCCACATCCGTCGGACAACTTATCAACGAAAAATAAAATGTTACAGTGAAATAACGAAATGAAATCATCCGTGTATAGTAATGCACGTAATTAAAATATTTTTATTTAGTATACAAAAAAGTTAAACAGAATGAAAATTATGTTATGAACCCGGTAATTGTTGTTCGTGATGCGTGTTCTGACGTTGATATTAGGGATGGATGAGAAGAAGAATTGTAGCCTACTACCGGTGCCTTCGGTAAAAATAAGATTCTCTTATTACATGCTCCTTGCTGTACCCCTCTACGAGTTCCCCCCCCCCCTTCCTACTTGCTGTATTGTAACCGTCTCTTGCCGTATTTGTGTGCCTTATTTTAGCCTCTGTTTCGTATTACCTTTAATAAATTTTGGTAGTTCTGAGGACACGCATGCGATCTTTATGTGGTTATAAAATTAACTAGATATATCAATTTCACCGTATGCAAAGTAAATTTTAGCATTGAATTGCGATTGAAAGGTTAAATGCACTTAAGTACATTGAAGTTATACGAAACAGAGTTTACAACGACGCTCTTAGCAGTGCGTCTCTCCCGCATTTCGAACCACTGAGGCGAGGCATAAAAAAGTGGTTGTATTGAATCACGAGGTAAGTATGGGTAAAATCTCAGTCTGAGGTGTTCAAACGGTAATCCGGGTAGAGTTTCCAAGCGTCCAATAAGTCACGAGGTCATTATTTACTTTCAGGTGTTCAAAAATTGAATGCCCAAATTGATAAGCAAGATAAAAGAGACAAATACAAATAAATCTGACCAGATAACCATGTGTCGGAAACAAATAGTTTACAAGTAATGGGTATTCAGGGGTATCGGGTGTGATTGAGAAGGCGAGACGGGTTATTGTTTACGGTACTTTATTTATCGAACAATGTCAAAATGAACGTTCTAAATTTGCAGTATTAACCTCCGCGCAGAGCCGGTATCGATGTAGCAGGATGTCCCGTGTTCGCTGGAATACAGTATGCGTGGGTTGTATATCTTCCAGCGAACACGGGATTCCGTGCTACGTCGATACCGTCTCTTCGCTGACGTTAATGCTGCTCATTTTGAACGTGCATATGGTTATCTGGCAAAATATATTTGTATTTGTCTCCTTCATCTTCCGTATTACTTTGGGCATTGCATTTGTAAACATCCTGTCGAAATAACCTGGTGATCAAGCAAGCCTGGTCACGTGTTCGAACAAACCTACCCACACTGAGAGAAAGAATCGTTTCATTATACTAAATATATTTGTTGGGTCATTTTTGCTTCAGCTAAAAAATATTTTGTTTGGCAAGATCAAGCCTCGAGTCCTCCAAACTAATTTAATTATTTCCCCCGACCAAATTATTAATTTAAACGCACTTTGTTTGGGCCACACATATATTTGGTTACTATAGGACGTCGAATAAATATTTTGTGTAAACAAACAACTCGTTACAACTTGTCAACAAAATAATATTGTTAGATATAAGTGATGTGCTTTGAACTAACAATTTTTTTCAATGGACTAAATGATTTTGTTGGCGAAACTGTATCCATTTGGTTGACTTGTGGAAGGTGGCAGTCTGGCGTGCGTGAGCGATAAGATGGCGAACACTTCTTACCTCGACTTTCAATATATACGCTTGTGCGGCAAGTAGGGCGTCTAAACTCTTAATCAGCATAATTAAAGGAATTTAATTTTAGTTATAACAATTTCAAAGTGGTTAATTCGATTGATCACAGAATTGAAAATTTAATATTATTTGACATCGTTTACCTTCTAGCAGACGGAAAACAAACATGTTTGAAAATACAGCAGTGCTGTCGTAAAAAAAATTCTATTCGTATACAAATAACAAATTCGTTGCCACCGATGCACTCGCAGCTCAATTGGTTAGGTCGTGAATAGAAAACAGCAAGCAAAAGATTAATGGATCAAGTCCCTGCGTCTCCTTACTTTTTTTTTAATTTCCAAAATTTTTTTAAGTTTATAAAAAATATTTTTTTTTAGTTCTTGAAATATTGCACGTGCATTTAATATGTCCAACGGAATATTTTTATTACCAGCTAAATATTTTGTACTGTTAACAAAATACAGCCATTTGCCTAAAAAAAATCGAGGGAACAAAATAATTTGGTACGAGCAAACAAATATCTAATTGCCCCTATACAAACATATGATTTGGTTGATTCAAACAAATTTTGTTTGCACCAACAATTTTTTTCTCATTGCAGCCCCAGCAGGTTACTACTGCCTTATGGTACGCCCAGTTCTCTTTTCCTGTCGAACAACCAACAAGTAAGTACAAATGTTTACCGGCTGAGATGTCGCTGTGCTAAAACACTGGTCTTGTATTCTGGAGAATCCTGCCAGGCTGTCCTGGCTTATCTCCTGTATTGTTTTCTAAATCACTCCAGGCGAATGATGGGACGGTCCGGGCCGATACCCTCCCCGTTTCTTACCTGTCCAAGACAAGCCTCTAGCACTGTTATTTTAGGCAAAAAAAAAAAATTACCAGAGCCTAGGAAGAGGGGGGAAATATAAATCTGAAAATTGGTAGAATGGGCGAGAATTTTTTGTCAGTGTTTAACATCGAGGTCTTTAGAGCTGGTGACGGGTAACATGTTATATATAATATACATGTGACCATCCACTGAAAAAAAAAAAAACTTTGTTTTTCCGGAATGTTACTAGTAAAAAAAAAGAAAGTTAGCAGAGGTGTGATAAATTGGTAACGCTTAAGAAATTAATATAAGTGCCATGTCATACGGATAGTTTTAATAAAATTGTACGCAACTTACAGCGAAAATTGAAGGATTTGACGGTGGCCATGTGTTGATTCCCCTTAACGGCGCTGTCTATTTCAGAGCCCTGGCGGTTGCAAAGTTCATTAATTACATTTTAGTTTATAATTAGTTGCGCTTAGTCACCAATCGAACCATTATACATATATGCCACCACTGACTTTTTGTTCATCTCTGTACGACTCACATAGCTCCAGGATGTTTTAGGCTCTATTTTAATGCCTTTGAAAGTATGAGCAGTTAAGACAGTTTCATAATAACTGTCGAAAACTCCCTCTCGTCTATGTATTCCTGAAGTATTATTTTCCTTTTCTCAGCGCAGAAATGCAGAGAAATGTTTCTGTCCGATTGCGATATCGCAAAAGTTGGACGAGCCTAATCGAAAATAATTTTGTAAAATCCTAGCCTTCCCCTCGACAGCGCTCCGTGGTAGTCAAAAATTTCCGCGATAGAGACAGGTTTTATGGTCTGAAGACCAGCACTGCTTCCATCCGTCCAAACTGCACCCGTATTTGCAACAGTGGTGCAGTGCACGACATGTCTATGCTTTTCTTTTTGCCTTGTCTCTTAATTTTCATGTCGTTTTGTTTCTATTTAGCTCTCTGCTTGCGCTCTTGATAAAATACTCTCCCCTCACTATTTTGATTGTATCATGACTCTGTTTGCCTCAAAGACTAACCAAGCTTCGTACTTTTCTTTTAGTCTCTGGCCAATTCTTGTGGAGAACTTGTTCCAGATATCGTTTTATACAGCTTGTTCAATCATAACGTTAGCCATAGTTAGCCGCGGTAAAAACATATTCTGGAATTACTTCCGGTAGGTGTGTCTGGAGCGCCGTCCTGTACCTGTTCCCGAAGTCTAAACCGGAGATACCATTTCAGATGTGAGCTGTGCCGTAACACAACAGCCCTTTTCTGACAGGGTGCCGCGATGGCCGAATTGTCAGACCATTCCCCTCCCACCAAGGCGATCCGGGTTCGATTCCCGATGGGGTCGTTCCCCGGATTTTCGCGTGTGGGAATCGTGCCGGACGACGCCGCTGGTCGGCGGATTTTCTCGGGGATCTCCCGTTGCTCCCGCCCTTTCATTCCGGTGCTGCTCCATACTCACCTCGTGTCACCCCTATGTTGAGCGCTGACCAAAATCTCTCACTCACTCTCACTTTTCTGACAGCCCGTCGGTCCCTGGTTTCATCGGAAGCAGTTGAATGCGTCTGATAAAAAGAGATACATATGCTCTTTCCAATCGCAAAGGGTGGAAGTGGTTATACTGTATCGTGTAACTTCAGTAAAATTTGACAGCTACTAATAGGCAATAGCTGTAAATATTTTGTAATATGTGTCGCAATCTAAAATGAACCAGAGATGTAGATGTCACTCATCGTTCGTACTGTAAAGTTTGTCTTGCTTTGTGACACATGTTACATAATATTAAGAGCTATTGCCTATAAGTTTCTGTCGTATTTTACCGAAGTTACTAGAAACTGTTTATTTTACCTCACCAGTCAGCAGTCTAAAGTGAGTAAAGGGTTACTAGACGCCCAGCAAAAGGAGGGCATGTTCTCCTTTTTATTTTTTTTTTTTTGTGTCCGGCCGGATTTTTCTTGCTGCTCAAAAATGTCCGGCTTTTTAACAGGGTGAAATATTACCTATACGAAATTGTTTCTGTTTCTGTTAGTAAACCACTGCATGCTGGATGAATTAATCTTCATGGAGGTGCTGTTGCACACACACGGCGGCTCGTCACATCACGATACGTGTGTCGCGTGCACTTGGTTATTCACATCATGTTGTGTTCTTTGATGTAGTTATATCTACACGTGTATGTTTATTTATATGAAAAATATGCGTTCTTTAATATTCAAATCAGATATTTACGTGAGCAAATTTATTCTTTAGTGTTAAAATTGGTTACGATAAAATAACACCCGATAATTAATTTGCGTATTAGAAAAAAAATATTGTCCTTATTTTTTAGTGAAATGCCCTCCTTTTACGAGATGTATTCCCTACTTTTTTACTCTCAGTGTCTGGTAACCGTACCAGAGACCACATTGACGATGCCGAGGTATATCCAACCTCTACGAAACCTCATCCTGGCGAGTTCTACTACAAGGCGGACTAGACCTTCTCGGGGAACCAAATGTCAAAGACAGACCATTACGGTGATAGTACGAGTGCGAGAGAGTGTTGAGAACAAACCGTGTACCTACGGGGTTGAAGGAGCAGCGACTGCATGCGGCAATACGGTCTGTATTATCAATGGCTGCTGCAGTGCGGTGGGGTGGGAAGTGCACATGCATGTACGTCCTCTAGGCGTCGTCGCCGGCCCACTTGACCTGGGGCGCACGTCTGCTGGTAATGGCCTCTGCGACTTCTCTCTCAGCCGCCACTCGTTGCGCCATTCTCCTCCTCGACCCAACCGCCGTCTTTCCCGACGTCACGCGCCACCTCCCCCACCTCCTGTATTATTCACTTGCCTCCGAGATACACCCCGCGCGTGTTTTTCTTCCCCGCCTCCCCTTCATCGTCACCGAGTGTCTGTCGCCGAGACGTTGTTATCTCGTGCGCGCGACTGACTCCTAAACGAAATTCAAAACTTTTCTTCCCGTCTGTTTTCCGTACGCGCGCTAATATTTCTCCTCCCTTTTCTCTTCTCGGAATTTAACGATATCGCAAGGCAAATTGTTTCTCTCGCTGCGACAGAAAGCGGCGACTGCGTTTTTCTCTCTTCTTTGTTTCCATTTGCCACAAGAAACATTTTTATTCCTTTCTCAAACCCCTGCGTCCTCTTGTTGACTTGGAAATGACTGTGCATTTTGTAGTCTTGCAAGAATTCTCCGTATTCAACAAGTGACGTTATGTTTAAAACCCTTCAAGTAAGGAACTTTTTTTACTCCGTTCTGAGCAGCGCTATTGTATTAAGTCCATGCTAGATAGATATTTTTCACGTTGGTACAAAAAAAACGCAAAACTGTTTTAACAGACTAAGAGCAGTCATACAATTAACAATTATATATAGGGTTTTGCAAAATAATTCACTATCCTTCCGCGAAAATATTATTTTACTTGATTTTGGTATATTTTTAGTTACAAAATTAGTGATATTTTGAGTTTAAAAATCTGAAAAATTAGGACGTTCAATGCTATAATAATTAGTTACAAACTATGGTATATTTTGTCAAAACTATGTAGGGTATGAAAATTATGTTGTTTTAAAACGAATATTTTCAGAATCACTGTTAAAATTACCGTACGTGGCCTACCTGCGCTTCAAACACCTTGTAGCGATTTTTTTTGCAAATGATTTACTAATTGGGCAAATCATTTTAATGTCTACGTAAGGAACATACTTCAAGCTATGCTCCTACAAGTAAAATAAAAGTTAGCACGCGAATTACAAACATGATTTTCGGGCCTCTCTGAATGAGTTGAAACGTCCTTTCTCCGGACCCACTGTATCTCAAAATTACAAAAATAAAAACATTTTTTGGACGCCATACTTCCCAAAAATAAAATTTCTGTGGTCACCGCTACACTGAAATCAGACTTGTGTGGCTGTCGCAGATTATTTGTCATAATGTACCACACCGATATATTTTTTTGCGACCACAGAAATTTTTGCTGCCACGGCAGAGTGTTGCAGTGATTACAAAACATTTCGTTACTACTACAAGCATATTTGGTGACGTATATATTGACAAAACATTTTGTGGCCACAGCAAAACATTTTCTTTCCTGTGTAAATGCCCCATAGGGGAATAATAGCAAACTCTGCACGCCAGGTCAGTGGATTGCTCGTAGAGGTTGATACTGCATTATATAAGCCGGTCAGTGACACCCTTAGTGCTCCATCGACTTTGTGCTTCACCTACACAACATTGTATCTATAGGAGCCGCGGGTCTTTATGTGAACGTTGAATAATATTCTTATTGGTAGCATGCTACGCATTTATAATCTAAAGCTGACGTTTATTGATTGTATGTATTTCAATCCTTGTAACTCCAGCAGAGGCGGCAATTGGGTGCGCCAGGGCCGCGTATAAAAAAAAGGATGGTAAGAGGGGAATTTGCCGCGGGCCTCGTATTCTAAGGGGCCTCTTTTTTGAACTAAAAAAAAAAAGAAGTTATTAATAATTGAAATGAATGAGGCACAACAATACGATAAGTATTCATTTAGTTTTGTAAGAACTGCAGTTTATTAACTGACATTATTCGTACTTTGCTCGTATATATACTTGTAGTATTTCTGTATGGACTGAATGAATTTTATTGTGGTGCTTGTAATTGTAATGTTTATGTTAGTGACTACATGCCAATGCAAAGATAAATATGCCATACATTAAAAAATTATCACTGCATCTAAAAAGGAAAAAAAATGGGGGCGGTGGGGGATAGTCTCCGATTTATGTTGCCCCGAGCCTCACATTCTCATAAAATGGTCCTGGGGTGCACCCATACATTAAAGTGCTTTATAACTCTGAGCCTGAAAGACAGTTACAGTAGACGGCTACACTAATACAATTAAGGGGCTTATATTCATAGTTATGTAAGTCAGTTAAAATGGTTTTCTCGTAAACAATTCTTTGTAATCACATGCAAAATGAAGTACATTATTGCAATACTCTAATGGCCAATGGGTATTCAGAAATTCAGTTAAGAGGGAAATATTTGTTACTGCAAATATTTTTATAACATTTGTATAATATCAATAACAACGACACTACTAAATATTTCTGACTTGCACTACTTTGAATGTCAGCCCCTTAATTTAATATGCCTGGAAAGTTTCTCTAAAACTTTCTCTACTTAAGGGCACTGCCTTTCCTACCCCAGAGCCCTAGCTGGGGCGAGGATATGGAAAAGGGAGTTACATGTTACATTTTGCTCTTTGGGGTTCAGTCAACTGTCAAGATACCGCTTTCTTATGAAAAACAATTTTCTGCGGTGAGGAGAAGAAGATGTTGCTATGTGAATAAAAATAAGAGAAGCCATATTAAAGGGCGTTTTCCAGTGTTTTTTTTTTCATGGGAATACTTATTAGTTCATTATTTCAAAATACTGCAAACTAGATAGGTCTATTATTCCCACTAATTTGGGTAACTTTGCACCACCAAAAATATTCGTTTGTTGGACAATGGGTTAAGGGAAACTGAGTAATGGTTGAGTAGTAAAAAAAATTATTTGATATCCTAATCTAACTATCACAGTCAGTAACAAGAAAAAATGTCTTTGATAGTGCAAAATTACACATGTTCGTGCAAAGAATATGCAGTTTTGATTGCATGTAACTTTCAGTACATAGAATGTATTGTGTTTTTCAGGTAATGCTCCATTTCCTTGAATCCTAACAAACAAATGTCTAATTGTAAGTTTTCCTATTCAACCTACAGTTTAGTGTCAAAACAGTTTTCCGGTTTTCCAGAAAGTTGGCCAAAGAGGAATATTTTCCTTCTTCATCTGACCCATTCAATTGTAGGTCTACAGTTGGGGGTGTGATACCCTAGCTTTTTATATTAAGGGCCTCGTCTACCACGCGTTTGAAATACGTTGCAGCGTTTTTTACGAAACTATTCCACATATGCCCATTGTGTCAATGTACGACGAGAAAATACACTTCAAATGATGACGGAAGGGTAGTTTCAAAGCATCATGTCGATTAGAAGAAGAATCATTTCGAAACCCCTCAAAGTGGCTAAAAACAGCCTTTTCAACTTGTTGTATCAAAAAAAAAAAAAACTACTGGCAAGATTCGTGTGAAACTACTCTAGGAGCATGCAATAGATTTTGATTAAAACTTTCCACCAATAAAAAGATGGGGTCACCACTGAAAGTGTTAGTCAGGTGAGTTATCTACGTCGTTTCAGTGTCTTGCGGTAGAGGCGATATTGCGCCAGATAAGCCGGTAACACATCGCCCTTGATGCCGCGCCTCACTCACACAAACACACGACCAGTAGGCGGGTGCCGTAAGGGTGTTCAACTGCGATGAATCCATAATTTTATATTCATGTGAAATAGTGTTAGTTTTGTAGACGATACCTGTGAGTGCAGTTTCCTCTTACGAAACAATTTTAGCTGGCGTAGTTTTCTCATAACGGTGCGTCATAGTCAAAATGTGCATGTTCTGCTGGCATGCAAGTATTGAAAACCAATTGACTTACGTACATGAAATAATTCAAAGTGAACTAACATACTATGGGCGACGTAATAAAACACTTGAAAAAATCCTGCGGACTGTAAAACGATTGCTGAATTTGCAACTTTTTAATGTACTTTCGCAATTTTTTTAAATTCAAAATTGTACATTGTGGGTTTTTTTAATGTTTTATTGCATAGCTGATGGGATGCAAGTTTACAGTGAATTGTTGTGTTTAAGTAGGTCAGTTGGTTTGAACTATTTGCGTGACAGTTTAACAAGTAAATTTTAACTTTGACATTCCGCTATGAGAAAACTATGAGAGCTAAAATTGTTTCGTAAGAGTAAAATGTACACACAAGTATCGTCTAAAAGACCTAACAATATTTAATAAATATATAAACTTATGATTGTATCGCATCTGAACAGCCTTAACCGGCCGACACTCTACATTGTCGTTCTTGCAGTGCGAGTGTTAGCGCAGAGAGCACTGGTATAGTTGCTAGTGGGACTGACGTCTGACTACGCGTGTGCACTCACTCACAAGATGGTTAGATGCCAGTCTCCTTTCTGCCTGGCGAGATTACACGCTACGTGACCCGACTGCTCATTTCTTCCTCGCCCCTGTATGGGTTTTTCCTAGAAGAAATGTGAAAACTAGGTTAGGGAACGCAAACGGGTCGGCATTTCAAACGTAAACACGAGCAGAATACACGTTTATTACACTTGCAGTTTTAATTGTGTATCATTTGTAACATTTATGCATTTTTGCAACGTGACAGCGAATTAGCAACGTGTCAAATGTACGAAAAGTTGACTATGCTTTAACTGCTCTTCTAAACAGGTAAATAAGTAACTTATTACTACAGCGCCTCATTTTACCTATTTTATATACTACTGTCAGAAATTTTATATATATACACACACCTGTTTGTAATGTATACTACTTTCCTATACCATTCATCCGATTACGTGAAACTTTAACAAGTTTTGCGAGCACCTGCGAAGGTTTATGACAAAAAATTTAATTATAGTAGAAAAAATATGGGCAGGACTGGTTACAGGAAAATAATTAAATTTGTTTCTAAAACTATTATTACTGAACCTTAACATTATCTTGGACATTTAGAATTATCAAATATCTTTTGTTTTAGAAATTTAAATAGACAAATAACAATTTTGTTATTGTAAATTATCAGTTTTTAAATTTTGTTATCTACATTTATATTAATACTTACATGTATGAAAATTGGCGTGCCGAATAGTTTTATCAAAACCGTTTATTTTAAATAATATTATTAATTTTTTTATATTTTTTTGAAAAAATTTAGTTTTGGAATGATATTGACAATAGAAATACATATTTTTACGAATTATTCAAAGATTCATTAAATTCAGAACCACGCAAATGAAGTCGTGGAAAATAGCAACTAGATACAACTCAGCATCTTTATTTTTTTTATTTTTTTTTTTTTTTTAGTTT